>JAYRBW010006674.1:0-61330 GCA_036023295.1 Invenusta paracnida
TGCTACATTATTATAATACACGCTTATACCACATACCTATTCACTTAATTGTCGTTTTTTCCTCAATATTTTTGTTCGAAATTGTGATTTCGGCTATATCGGATTTTCGGATTTAACGGATTTTTTTCTTGGTTTTTCGTGATCCGTTATATGCGGAATTGACTGTATATAAAAAATTATATAAAGTGGGTTATGATTGTTTATAGTATTATAATATAGGCTACTACCTCAATAAGACAAGTATTGATATTGTCATTCAGAATCAGGGATAAAAATAAATGCATTCAGATATTAATTTTGAATTTTCATGCACTGTAATATACCTGATTTGTAAGCTAAAACAATGTATCAGAAAGAAGTGACTAGTGTATCAATCATCAATGGTGTAGCATCAGAATGATCAATGGCAATAATATTGTCAATGGCATAATTGAGAATTATCTTTTGTCAAAAGTATAGCCGTTTTCACCTAACAAAACCGCACAATACAGCCGTAAATAAAGCCGAAGGTTTAAATATATATTATAAATTTAAGATTACAAATAAATTGAAAAAAATTGCTAATATGTAGAATGCTAGTATTTAGACAAAGAGTACACATACTTGTTTATCGCTGTTTATTGTCCAAAAAGCAAATCACGCGTTATTGTTAGTAAATATCACCATAACAACTTCATAAAGATTTAGTGTAGTAAAACAAAAATACCAAAACTATAGAAATATAAGAAATGTTGGTTTAGATTACTATGAGCAAAATTAAATAGCTTTTAATCCCAATATTTCAATCAGAGATTAATGTAAAGCATGATATTTTGTTTAAACAAAATGATAAACAGTTTCTTACTTCAAAATATCTAAAATAAAATTACTATTACTTTGTCTATAAAATTACTTATACTTTCACTACTTACATGTAGATAATTGAGCTAATATTCACAAATTATGTTTATACACTGTTAGTAGATTGTTTAATTATTGAGTAATAAAATGGCTTAATCACTAGCAATGCGCCTTAAATCATCAACAGAATTTGATATACATATAATATGTACCACTATTTAATGTAATCTTAACACTGTCATATGCCCATCTATTGTTATTAATATTTATTTATTTATTATATATTTTATATTAAAAATATTATTTATTTATTTATATTTATCCATTTATTTATTAATATTAAGTAATTTATAATTAATATTTAATATAGGTACATATATAAAACATATATAAATTAATTTAAAATATAATAATAATATTTATATATATAGATATATACCCATGTATAATTTATAACTGTATTTATTTATAAGTTTTGAAATGTATTATACAAAATTTACAATAATGTAATTAATTTTATTTTAATTGAAATTTTTTCAATAATTAATCATATATAATTAACCTAAGAACTATATAACCTGAAATGTGCCAGTTGCAAAAAATCGCAATGCAATAGTAAACTTCACAATGGAAGGAATGGGGTCACCATTGTTTCCACCTCGTAGATTGTCATAATTATTTTGAATCTGTAAATCTTGAAATAATTGGACACAAACTTGTTTGCCAAATCTATATTTTTTTCTAAATTCTCTATCATTATACTCAAGAAAGGGATTTGATTTATCCACTATTCTTCGTGGTAGTTAGAAATTTATTCTATTTATTCGATTAATTCGTGCTATTATTTCATTATTAATTTTTATTCCAATTTTTCTGTGTTATTATATATCGCTTCTATAGTAATCTCTTTAAAAAATTAATTAGTAAAATTCTCAAGGTAGCTTTAAGCGCACCTTGAGATTTCAAGTCAAGCTTGGAGAAATCTCGAAATTTGAAGTCTGCCTTAAGCTCAAGGTTGGTTTGGGAATATGCCGAGTTTCGAGGCCGGCCTCGAACTTTCGAGTTTGGTTTGGGAATACCGTCCTAAGAACTCACACGCTTTTGATCTACCTAGACCAAAATTATACCTAATCAATGAAAAGAAATGTAATGCTACAGCATTAATTAATAGTCTTTCTTCTATCACATAGTAATATTAAAGTTCCTTATTTGGTCCACAGTAGAATATATAGAGTCTAAATAAGTAGTCTAGTTTGTCCTATATCTAAAAAATCCTTTTAATTTCAACAAAATTTTTCTCAGTGTTTTTAAAATTTGGCGTTTACATTTTTATAATAACGTATAAATACGTAAATATAATAACGTATAATAACGCACAGCATAATTTTATTTTTATTGTTGTGTAAACTCCTTATTGACACTTCGTACTGTTTTTCTCTATATAAAATAAGTTTAATTATAAAAATTCAATACAATTCCATTAATGGATCTTTTTCAATATTGTGTAATCTTAAAAAATTGTAATTATTCAAATTCAATTTTGAATAATTTAAAAAGTATATATTGTAAAATAATACGGTTAGCGAGTCTCAAGTTGAATGTTATTTTGCACAACATCAAATTTGATTATAAATTATGATATCATAAATGTTATAACTACAACAATGAAAAATGCTGCAAACTTAACACTGCTTTTTTAAGAAACTCATCTACTTTATATCTGCATTTCACTTATAGTCATTAAACTAAAAGTTTATTTACTGTTTTATCCGTTGATTAATAACTAAATTTATATTATCACGAGTACAATCATTTTTATAAAGAAAAACAAGTATGATTTTATAACTACACATAACTAAAATTATAGCTATTTAACGAATCATCCATACTATCATTGCAGTAAACATTTGTATCATATTTAGCGTTTTTTTAATAAAGTAAAACGTTTATAGTAGTGTAAAATCAAATAGTTTTATTTGTTCTATTCAATTCAAATATTGCAAAAATTATACATTACTACCCTGTGTATCCTTGAAAATAAAGTATAACACATAATATATATCATACATGAATTGAACAGTTCAGTGGAATTTGTAAGTTTAAAAAAATGTTATACAGAAAAATGACATGTGTGTATCTGTTAAATAAATATAAATAAACAGTTTTATGAAGGGACATTTGAATTCAGCTGATAAAGAAATATGTTAACTATGTTATGTAAACTTATGCAGATATTATGTATATAATATAAAAGAACACTCATATACACAATTTATTAATATTAGTGTATTGAAGGGTGGAGGTTACTTATTAAATAAAAATATGCATTCAAGGAAAAAGGAAATTTGAAAAATTGTATAAGCTCCAATTAAGTAATACAGAAATATGTCTCCGTATTGAATGTTTTATACTTAATATATATTATTAAGTATATTTAAAGAGGAGTCTGGATAGAGGAATATATCACTTTATGGGAATAATAAGTACGTAATAAGCTTATAATACATTACGATTAACAAATGAACAGAAAAATGAAATTAAGGAACTATTACTGTTCACTGGGTTCTTCGATAATAACACAAGTTAAATAGATACTTACAGAAAAAACACATGGTTAAGACACCATACATACTGATAAATACATAAAATTGAAAACATTAATATGACAATGTTTTGTATATAAATGTAAATACTCGTATGTATATGTATGTATATACCTATTATGTAACATATGTATGTATTCTGTAATAAATAAAGTGTATACATTTTCAATTAGTATAGTACTGATTGTAGTTAGCTTATATGCATTTTACTATCAATGGGTATCTGTAATATATTTTAAACTTATTTTTTAACAACAGTTCGTTTTGTAATACTTGATTTCTTTAAAGTAGTATATGAAACGTGAATTTTATTTGCTATATTAAAGAATGCGTAAACGAATACCCTTTGATGGTAATTTTTCTACTAATAATATGCACGTAGAGGCAAAACGAAGAAACAAAACATACACAATATGTACAAAAACAGGCATGATTGAAGAATATAAAAGAACCCTGTTGCGTCTACACAGATGCGTTTAGCTTCTAAGCACTATGTAGAATATTAAGCTTAACATGATACTGGTGATAGGCAAAAACACAAAAATGGATAAAGTTTATACAATAAACTGGAATTGTATATATTGTATTCTACAAAAAATAAGCCTTCGTCAGTCCTCTTTTGTAGAGACCACATATAAAGAAAAAAATCGGTCTCCAGACACATAATATAAATAAACTGTATATTATTGTGTCCTTATTATGTAATGTTCAATATGAACTCATGGCCTAACTAAAGATTATAAACGAATGAAAACTAGAGAATATATAACGTTTTACATTAAAAATATTAAAAAAACAGAAGAAATAATTATGGCAGTTGACAGTAATAAACCACGATAAAAACACACAAAATGATATTATATACCACCATAAACGTTATGAGAGTCAATGTAGAAATCAAGTAAAAAAGAAGAAGAAAAAAACAACAAACCGACAAACTGACAAAGACACATGAAAAAATCAATAATTCGAAATAAGAGACTCATTATTCGTTTGAGGAATAAACTGCCTTAAGCCCGATTTAAGTGTGTTATGTGTTATAAAAGTGTGTGTATGTGTTATTAGTGTTTATTTCACAAATGCTTTAAAATATATTCAAAATGTAAGTATAAGTAATTACATATGTATGATTGATAAACAAATGACTAAAGAGAAAAATATTACGCAAGTAAAAACGAATAAAGAGCAGTAACGCATAAGAACAGTATAGAGAGTGCGTCTAAGAGAAGAAAAAAATAGGACAGGAGATAAAAGATTGTTGAGTGAATACAACTTCTAATGAACTCATAAATCGTTAAAATGGAATAACAAGATGTTATATAATATTTAAAAAATATATGACATAAGTGCAACCGTAAAGATTACTATGTACATGTTGGAGAGAGAGTATTTTCTCCAATAAATGTGTGAGTGAGGAGATAGATAGAGAAGAAAAGTCAGATCTCTAGGATTACGTACGTATGATTAGCAACGTACGTAGATCTCGAGACTTACGTACGTATGATTAGCAAGAGAAGCCAAGATCGCAGAAGGCAGATGACACGTGAAGCTCAATTGAAAACACATAATTTTGATATAATAACCCGTAAAAAACACATTTGTGGTAGTTACTATAAATCAATCTAATCAACAATAATTAAATTAATAATAAAATCAACACATTCCTTTTCAAATAATAATAATTAAATTTTTAACGCCTGATTCGGTTAGTTTCTACCGATGTAGCACATGTTTAAGAAGCAAATATACAGAAAGAGCTTCGCCCGGAATATCTAGTATTATACATAGTACCTTTGCAGTGGTTTCAAATGGTTTCTAATCCCGAATCTTCCGTGTCTGTATACCACTCTTGCTTTACTCCAGTTTTAGTCGTACTTGGTGTTGGAGGTATTGATGTAGTGATAGTCTCATCGGCAGAAGAAACTAAGTTGGAACAGTTACGGTCAACTTCCCCTAACTGTAAGTCTGTCGCTGGTCGTTTCCTACTCGACCGCTTGAGATCCAGCACCGCTGTTGACTCCACATCTACTTCATTTGTAAATACTCCTCCAGAAAAGGAAGCGGGCGACGGCGGAGTTGGTGACGCTGGGGGCGACGTAGATGAAGTAGGAAAGACGGTGGTGTTCTTCTCTCGTTTCATCTCAGATTGTGGCGGGGACCGCGAGTGTGGATGAGGCGGGGTTGTAGGATCATCACCAACCGGAGCCGGGGGAGTGCTGATACAGCCCGCAGGAGAGGAAGATCCACCATCCAATTTCACATCCTCATAGTCTTCAAACTCATCTTCGTCATCCTCTTCATCCTCCTCTTCGTCGTCATCCGACTCCTCTCTACCGCCGTTGCCTGGTGAATTCCTCTCACCATCGCTCACGCCACCAGAGAATACAACACGGTCAAGTGGAGGGCCCATTGGGGAGGGACAGCCGTTCCTCCTGCCAACCGTGTGATGGTGTCCTGATAACACTCCACCACCGCTGCCGCCAATACCGTTACCAGGTAGACCACCGAGTCCGTGCATACCAAGACCACCGGTGGGGGATGTGTCGCTATGAACACCGTCGTCACAGTCTTCGTTGTCTGAGATAAAGCGGATACACTTCTTCTTGCGTCTAGAATAGAATTAATCATAGATTTGGCATAAACATGTACATTTTTATTTATATACTACTAAATCGTAAATAAGTAGCATACGCAAAATACACAGTATTTAAGATGTCATAATATGTTAAAATTGTAACAATTGGTTGAAAAGATTTAACCAAAATAATCTGTACGTAGAAATAATGAAAATTAATAATATATTATTTTCGTAGTATTCTTCATATAAAATTACTTTTAAAAAATTATAAAATATAGGGACACATATTTTAATGTCTGACAATTTTCTTAAAACGAGTACAATATTTTTTTTAAGTACCAGTTCAAAAACCTAGGTTTTCTAACAAATATATATATATATAAGAATAACTTGAAGTATTTATTGGAAAAACAACAATATTTCAATACATTGATGCGTACCTAAATTAACAGACATATCAACAATACTTTGTCTCAAAATTAGCTTTCGTTATACGCGAAATATTTTGTAAATTCAATGACAAGAATTGTGTTGTAAAATTTAAAAGCCATAAGTTAGTATGCTGTTCAGAATTTTTAAAAAAGCATTACCAACATGAAAATTATAACAATAAATTTTATCTAAATAGGAATATAAACACAATATCACATTGTGTGTAAAGCCTGCTAGGTATGCACAAACAACTAAAATAATAAGAAACACACTAATAAGAAAATAAGACCATAATTTAAAAAAAAAATCGGTTAAAGATTTCATAGCATAGTAGAATTATTCAAATACCCAATCATACTATTGCAGAAATATATTAATTTATATTATATAATACTGCACGCATTGTAACAAAATAAGTAGTTTATAAAAATGTTATATACTAAACGCAAATAACTAAATAAGTACTACAAACCACTTCAAACGGATGCTACAAAATTCTACTTGATTACAATATTGAGCTTCCCATCTAAAAAGTAATAATGGGTAATTTTTTTGAAATTAATAAACTTATTCTTTAACTTTACAAGCACTAAAGAATACGATGGTACGATTGAATTAAATTTTCAATAATTTTATACAAATTTAGATAGCTTAAGGAAAAATAATTTTAAAAATATATGGAAATTTGGAAGTATAATGAATGGCATATATACAAAAAAAATACTTTTTCAAAAACTAATTTTTATAATTTTTAAGTTTAAGAAAATGTAAACATCATTTAATTCAGCTAGAATTCAGATCAACTCAGTAGACAAGTACTGCCGATTAACTCCATTTGGATTAAAAGTTCACATATAATATTATATTATAGTACCTAAATTAAAAGAAATTCGAATAAAAATATTAAACATGAAGGTTAATATAGTAATAGGATTGAATTTAATGCAACGACACGGCTTCTAATAATTATAATTTTATTTATTTAACAATATATATTATGTCACTTAGCCTAATTAGTCAAGAATATTATAACTAATGCTTTTATTCGTTTTAAAAACTAACTTTTTATTCTTTCAACCATAGTTTCAACCATGTATACTCTATGCTTCCAACTATCTAATAACTAAATTTAAAAAATCTAGAGATTTAAAGTTACTTAAAGTACGTCATGTAATTAGTTCACAATGTTCATATTTCAATTTAACATGCACAGTATTGATTATAGTGATGTTGCTATAGACTAACCTGCATGGTTTGCACCACTGATTCTGGTGCTCCAATCCGAAACGCGCTCGACACTTCTTGGGATTGCCCATATCCGACCTCCCCTCCAGGCCATGTTCTCCACCCATGCCACCTATACCACCGCCGCCCCCGCCGCCACCACCACCGCCACCCCCACCTCCACCATCTAACGTGGACTTGCGCTTCTTCTTTCGTTTCGTGTGGACGGCGTAGTTATCCCGCGCGGACCAATTCGGGTAGAGTTGGAGGTGGAGTTCCTTCTCCTTGCGCGCCAACTCGTAGTACTTGGACTGATCTTCGCGGGAGAGTTCGTGCCACTTCTTTCCCAGGATCTGATTGATCGCTGCCGACTCCTTCAGGGTGCACTCCTCTTGCACTTTGGGGCGCATTTCCTTCATGAAGAGCATGAAGGCGTTCAGGGGTTTCTTGATATGGTTCTTAGCCTTTTCCGCCTCACTCAGGTCTCTGTTAAAAGAATACATTATCCAGAAGTGACCACTTTAGGAGATTTTAATCAAGATAAAAATGCAAATACTAAAAAACCTTTTAAAACATTACAATATAAACTATTATACTAGCATAACATTAATACACATATGTATAAGACCATTTATACATTATAGTGAACACCGTCGTGCTAGTATGACGTAATATAAATTATATAAACCTTTAGATTTTAAATGCAGATCAAAATACTTGGTTAAACAAAAATTATATAGATCCAAAATGGAAGCAAGTAACATGTTAAGAGTAACTATAAACAATATCAACATTAGCGTGTAACTGTTAACAGATTTTTTATAAGAGTCTGAACAAGAACGAGTAAATATTTTAGAAATTAGTACGAAATGAAGTATTTATATTTTTGAAAGTGTTATACTACTGTGCAAAATGTTTAATGAAATGAAATAATTACATAATATTATGTTATTAAATAAATATTGTCCTCTAAATATACTACGAAGGTTCAGTTCAATAAAACTCAATTAAAATGTATTTTACGTTTAAATAACTTTGTTTTATCACAGATTCAAATATTTTTTAGTAAATAATTATTTAAAACAGTAAAATTTTTAAAATAGTTTTGATATTACATTTATAGAATTTTTGGAATTCCTTTGCTTTAAGCCTTTTATATAGTTTAAAAATATTTTATTTCCTTATAATAAAAATAATAATATGTTCAAGTAATTAAACAAAAAGTATATCTCAGAATTACGATGAAAAATGAATGCATAATGTAATTATATTACACATTAAAATAATGTATGTAAAGTAAATTGTAATGCAAATAAACAATTGTAACTATTAAATATACATATAATTATTTAAATAAAATGTATAGAAAAAACCCTAAATAATACTTTAATAAATAAATAAATAAAATCTCAAAGACAAAAGGCGACACATCGCGTGTCAATAAAGCATTATAATATTCCAGGCCAACCAAGAAGTCCATAAAATCCTAGAAAACGAACCTTGAGCTACAACAGGCTATTCAAAACTGAACTAAGTATCTAATCAAACGGGTAAACAAACCAATTGCAGAAGCAACAATAACCAAGGAATTACAGATGATATCACGTCACAGTGTCCGATTTTCGAACTGCCAACCTCCTTTCTCACTCTCTCTACTAACGTATTCAGTCTTCGGCGAGTCTTTGGGGAAATTAGCGAGAGTATATAGACAAGAGAGGGGGACATTATTATACATACCAAAACTGACTAAGCTACGAGTCAAAAATAAAAAAAATATTAAGGACAGTATTCTTCTATCTACTCTGCGTATTGCAGCATAGGCACCTACAAAATATTATGATATCATAGTACTACGTGAGAGGGAGAAGAGAAAATTCAAAATAGTGGCTCATAATTGCAGTAAGTATTTAGTATAAATAGGTACATATATATATATACATACATACATACATCCATACATACATACACACATACATACATATTATATACATAGCTACAATCAACATGTTGAATATACATTTTATAGTTTCCTAGTCAAACAAAGAAGAAAGAATCCTCTTAACTGCTCCATTCACAGTGAAGTGAAAACTAGAAGGACTTCCCACATGACAGGAAAACTACATGAAAGGGGCTGAAAAGCGAAAGTAGCGAAAAACCGTTAGGGCTTCTGCACTCGGTTACAAATACAAATTGAATGATTCCTTAACATTTATAAAATTGAAACTACATAATAGATATGGGAGGATCAGCATAAACTACTTATCGATTTGTTTAATTCTTAGTAAAGACTCGGCATAAAATTCTACAATCAAATCATTCTACTCATAGATCTGAATTATACAAGTCATTTATAATGTTATCATATATATATTCATTCATAATATCATATATATAATGAACTATTTTAAATACATAATTTGGACATTTATTTAAGCATCAAGTAACCTTATAAGAGATTTAGGAATAAGCCTTTGATTAAATAATAGTCGTTATTTAAAACATATAACAAATTCATTTAAACTCATTGTAAAAAATTCTATGAACAATACTATCTCTATAATAACTATAGATTGCAGTGATCTTTTTTAACCAATTTAATTGACTCTTTTAGTCCTGTGTAGAGCCTCCCTGTTACTTTCTTGAAGCAAACGATATGCGTCATTCTCTTATTATTAAGGATAAATTAAAACGCAACACAAATATAGAGTTCAGATGTTCTCAGGTAAGGATATAAAGATGCCTATAACCTTATACCCCTTTTTTTTCATAAGCCATGAAGGGGTAAAATAATACGTAGGTAGATAGGAAAATTAGAAGAGGGAGGGGAGTGGAGGCGAGGAATAAATGTTTTCAGTATTATTTTTCTTAAAACGAAAGGCGGAGAACAAAGATATATGCTAAAACGAAAACTTAAGAATGTAAGGAATTCTGGTGTTTTATCCCCCCAAATGGACTGAATCTTTCGTTCGTTCGCTCAGGCTGTAGGACGCTTTATAGCGAGCAAGCGTTGAACGACGAAGGTAGCGAACTTTGCGAGCGCGACAGATCGAGAAAAAAGGGAATACCTATAGACGGATGGATAGGTGGATGGATGGATTGATGGGGGTGACACCAACCGACCGAGGTAGAGAAGGGAACAAACTAGTAATACATCGATTCAAGACTTAAAACCGAGGAATAGAAGAGAATAGAAAATTATGGGAAGGTAGATATAGATAGGTGGAAACTAGTTAGTGTGTAAGGTAAGCAGTAGGTAGAATTATAAACTATATATATATATATATTCTATCTAGCACAACGAGATGAACCTCTATAAAGTTTCAAAAGTTGAAAGTAAAAGAGGACTCAAACCAACGCTGCTTTCTATGCCAATTCAGTTCAGAGACTCCTTTGAAGTCTCCTTCGTTGATTAAAAAAAACGACCTCTGTAATTCTTCATATAGTGTGCATATACGTATATATCCCTCCCCTAACTTGCTTTTCGTCCAAGCCAAGGACTTGGAGGAAAGATATATAGAGAAGACAAATCGCCCAGCGTTTGGCCCTTCCCTTGAATCAGCAGCAGCTATACACATAGGTGGCTTCCGATGATGCCGCGAATTGTTGGTTTAACGATTTCAACGGAGCTATAGCTGAGACCAAGATGCTGTCCAGTAATCTTACAACAAAAGCTGCAGACTATAAAGTACCCTTGAGTGTAACTCTCGCTCCTCATCTCACCAAAATATTCACACTGCTGAGAATAAAATAGTTCAAGACTAAAACAGTCCGACCGACCAACACGTCAATCACGAAGGGACACGTGTGTGAACGAATGCTTCCAAAACTGACCGCAGGCGAAGTTATCTCACAATCCCAACCCCACTCATAACGATAAAACGACAACTATATAATCATTGACTCGATATTTTCAAATATGTTTTTCTTTACATCTTATTTAATCTCTACCACATTACCTACGATACATTATTAACTGTTTATAGATACACAGGTAAAATAATATCCATTACAATTATATTTTATCAAAAATAAAATCTCCCCCTATTTGTTAATGATTTCAGCTTCCAGCACAAACTTCAATTTTCCTCTATTGATATAAAGTCTAAAGACTCTCACGAGAAAGGATCATTATAATCGCAAAATTAAAAATTGTATATATAGTTCTTTATACGACCAGTCAACACGACATATCAACTTACATCTAAAAACCAACAAAATTCTAGTTACAACTGGCCAAAGAGTAGTAACAGTGAACAGTATATTATGTCCTATAAAATAAGAATATATATAGGCACATATTCCTATGTACATATTAGGAAAATTATCTTAGAAGCCAAGCTAAAGCTAACTACTCATAAGTAAGCATCTACTCATGTTCACATTAAACACAGCATGAAATATAAATCCGATACTATGCCTCTTGTTCTCTCTTTTTGCACTGTGTTATTTGCGCTAGGATAGAACAAAAAATACATGTTTCTTTTGCTGCGCTGAACTATAAGGAGGTCCCTCACCATCTCCTTTTCTTCTTCTCTTTGCCTATCTAATCTAATATACTCATTTCATATAAAGACTCATTCAGCATAATGGAAATATAAATATAGAAAGAAAACAAGAGTGTAATGAAAAAGGAGGAAAAGAAGAAGAAACGATATGCCTCTTCCTTGTAGTGGATTGAAATCGGATGCTTCAGGCTTCCGGCTCTGTTTGTCTAATTAATTGAAATCGTCGGTCAACCAGTGTCCGTCATTACACCTCCCTTTTTCTCTAACATACGAAAATCACCCTACAACAATGCCTCTACGAAAAATTCTATAATATATAAATTTAATATATATACTTATATTACACATTTCTGTAGTGTATAATAACATAATATAATATAATTAAATACTACATATGTATTCAATGTACGTTGTATAAATACACTTCATGTATTTTAACATCAATTCTTAACGTGAATACACAAGCAAAAAAATACAATCCCAGATTCCGCCCATTTAAAAAAAGCGTAATCTAAGCTATATTATAGAATTTTAAGGAAAAATTAATAAAAAATATATCGCTCTCCAAAAATATGTTTTCAATGAAAGTACGTAGTTGGGGCTGTCGTTTTTGTTTCATCATTTATGTGGAATTGCTAGTAGGAGATGGAGAAGGAGTAGATAATAAAATCAATTTCTATTGCAATTATAGAGTCCACGAGAAGACGGAACCAAGACTGTAACAACTTTGAACGAGCCTAAATCTTTGGTTTCTACAAAACACACACCAACGTTACAAGATGTCAAACAGAGAATTCACATTCGTTACACAGAATTCGATTTGACTTCTCAGAGAATTGGTAAAAGCATGATAATTAGGTTGGTATATATACAGCCGAATCGTAAATTTTATTCCTATGCTGTGGATTTTTAACTAAACTAAGAGAGACGCAGACTGGTAAATTGATGTTCGTAAAATAATTTAAGCAACCTTTTTATCTTTTAATATTTTTTCCACTATACTATAATACTAAAATACCATGACATCACACCAGAACTATATAGAGGCACGTATCGACTGTGAGATTCCTGTTACTGAGTTTTGCTTTATAGAAACAAGATTGTAACCCTTGCTGGGTTTGTGACAAGAAACTTTCAAATTTATTTATCGGGCGGGCGCTCACAATATATCAGTCGCATGTTGTTGCACAAAATGTCTTATATTATTCTGTATGCGAATGGACGATGTTCGTATGTATGTACGAGCGTGCGTATACTAAAACATACACACATAAACCACTAACCACATCTGTAAACTACAAAATAGAACCAGCAACAAGCTAAGCAAGCAAACCAGGCAGCGATCAATCAAAGAAGCACAGCTGTCAGTCCACATTATGCTATACTCTCTTCTTTTAATACCACAATTTCCACCCCAAAAATCTAGAAAACCCCCAAAAATGTATATATAATTTGTATGGATAGATATTATAAGCGTGAAGTACACTGCTAGCGACATTACATTATATTATTATACGGATTGCAACCGCAATATTGCTCGGTTGCCTACGGTTCGGGTGGGACTTTGTGGTATAAAGATTCGCCTCCTTAAATATTAGTTTATCATCACGATACTGAACACATATTGGAAGGCAGGCTTCAGACACGAACCCATCATTGCCAATTATAATTTAAAAACATGCAATTATTTAATTATAAACATGATTAAGTATGGCATGACTTTCCCCTATCATTAGATCAGCACAAATAGAAGGAAATAGTATTTTATATTACGGTTGTGACACTATAATTTCCAAGTCATAAATAAAACATACATATGCATAAAGGAAGAGTAGATTGTGATTAAATGTTGTGCAGAAATACTGTTAAATGTATAAAATGACTGACACACTCAAACATCCGCTAACATTTGAAAACTCTTGAAAACATCAACGCATATAATATAATATTTCTAGATAGAGAAACTATTTGTTGCTTTTTAAGGAAGTGTAAGTTATGCCGAGTTGCACTGCTTTCATAAATGACAAAATATAGTTACAACAAAAATAATATAAGAATTGCGAAAATGACATATAGATTATTAAATTATATTCATTTAACAACTGTATAATATCTATACAATACAACATTCTTTACATAAATATATAAAGGGAAAGCGTACATAACTTGTAATAATCATTTAAGACAATTGTTCGATATTATTCTGTGTAAGTTTCTTTATTTTATATAAAACAAGACATTGTAATGAGTTTATATACATATAGTATAATATAAACATATATATTATAGAAACAAAATTGTCTGGGTAGGTATCTGGGCTTTATACACAGTCAACAGTTATATTACTATTAAAATTCATTTATTTACCTAAGACTCGTTATTATATTATACACAAATATTACCTCATAAGGTTCTCAAATGTAAGTTTGCTCTTTTTACAGATTTAACCTAGTTGTCTTTTGAAAAATGACGCTCAAACTTATTTGTCTATACATCAAATGGAACATTTACAGAGTAAAGCCTTTTTGCGGCCGCGTTTCGATTTCTTTCAATCCCTTTTACTCGTGAGCAGAAAAAACAGTCAATAATCCATCCATACAGACCATACTTTCATTTGTAATGCTATAAAGAATACGAGAACAACTAAAAACAGTATATAGGGATGTCTGAATGCTAAAATACTTCATAAAAAACAGTGACATACGATAAGATGACAAGGGCTGTTTCGTAAAAATTTACGTTCACATATTATTATATAAACAGTTCGAATAGAGAGAACAGCAATATTCACAGAAAGAAAATAATTATTATTTCCTTCCGTTTTAATGCTCCACTCAATAATATTGCTTAAATATATTGAAGAGCAATAATTTAGTACTAAGTCATAAAATTCTAGAAGAGCCCCAAAAACTAAAACAATCCGAAATTCCTCATCTAATTAATTAGGGATATGTGATCTCCAAGATGAAGTTCGAGTGGACGAAAACGGCGATTACAGCGATTACGGAGAATATGGAGAACAGGAGGGACTCAGTTCTGTAATCTGACGGTGGCAGGCAGGCCAGAATTCTAATAATACACCAGGGCAACTGTTGCCTCCAGGCTATCGCAGTTCGCTTTTATTACTGAAAGAATTATTCGAATTATATTCTAAAAGCATGGCAGACTAAAATAATATATAGGAGAAGAAATATAGATACTCAAGTCTCATTAAACACAGACACTCTCTTGTGGTGCTTGGTTGGCGAGGTATATGCCCACTATAACTGAGTCAAGAGGCTCAATTTTCCCTCCTTACTACTAATTCTACCGTGCGCGCGACACCAGACAATTAATCAGGCCAACTCGCAAGCCTTTTGCCCCCCTCTAGGGAACGATATCAATAGTCAACAGGCATCTGTCACCGCCCATCTATAACCCTGACTACGCTGCCATACATAGGGAACATTATCTATCTATCTATCTATCTAGCTATCGGCTGTATCATATTAATGCGTATCTAGAAACGAGAAGCAAAGACTTCCAAACTTTACTGCACATGGGACAGCCTCGCCTTCCTCTTTTCCCAAAACTCCAAAGATTAGCAAGTAGGCTCCTCCTTTTTCAGTCTACCATATCGCTACTGTCTCTATCCCTTCTTTTTTTCAATATCGGATCACACAGCCAAAAGTTTTATTATTGTTACAGCTATACCTAGGTCGGTCACGCCGACTTCGTGGATACTATGATGGAAGGCACAACAGAAAGAATGATTAAAACTTTATAATATGCCTACTTGCAGTTTTAAAAGTAACGATTTTGAAGCAAAAAGACAAAATGGAAAGTAGGAATGCAATAAAGTAAAGAGTGCATTTTGTATTCAGTTAGTGTGCCGCAGACGCAAATCAACATACTACAACATACACACGTCCAATACGCTTTTTTGTTTTCGAAAAAAAATTATTTGGTAACTCAATAGAATGTTATGTACAGCTATACATATATTTAAAAAAGTAATATAGCTTAAAACTTTATTTGATAAAAATAATATCTTAACAACATTTCATCTAAGTATATATAAAGTATAAATATACAAATTAATAAAATCTAAATAAAAACGTTGTTAAAATTTATATCTACTTATATTTTTATGTATAATATATACGTACATCGATGATGTATATCCAGTTTTGGAAAATATATAAACTAAAAATATTCAGTAAAAAAATTAAAACATATTATGCAATTTTTTTCTAAAAATTAAACACTTTCAAATTGACATAAATGTGCTTTTAGATTCTATTTTCGACATTTAAAAAATAAAAAAATTAGATGCTTTAAATGCTAATAATAAACAAAAATATTAAAAATATACCTATATTATCTAATTATATTAGTATCGATATTATTAACAAATTTAAACCTCATGATGTGTATTTGTTATTTGGAAGCGACCCCAGCATAGGTAATGAAACACGAATGGTTAACAAGCTTTGGCTCTCATACCAGAGTCCCAGGGTTCAAATCCGGCTATGTACTCTTGGCCATAGCTGGTACATCTAACGCGTTCATGACTGTAATTTCGAATTTAAACCGGTTTTATAATCCTTAAACCGCTGCAAAAAGTATAAATTAGTGGCAAAAAAGTTATAATTAATGTAAAAGTTTTATAAAAAAATATTTTTAATTAATCGCATACATGTATCAAAAGAATGGAAAATATAAAAAGATAGCATATACAGGACGATTTCTTTCAAACGTAGTGACAATTAAAGCATAAAAATCTAATCTTTAAATAGAATACATAAATATTATTTATTAATAAATCATTAGAAACTCGTGTATACTTAATATTTGTTAACACGTTATCTGTTTCGAGTGCGTAACATTTTTTGAGCACATTGTGTATGACAAAAATAATGATTATAATAATTTTATCGACAAATACTGATATTATTAAATACTAATTTATAATTTAAAAAAATATAACACTACGTGATTTTTTAATGTACTGGTGACGTATTTAATATAATACTGGTATCTTTAGGACAATTAAAATAATATAATCTACTAATCGTCTTGATGACGACTTTCGTAAGAAATTTAAAGATAATTCAGTTCAAACTGACCTGACAGATCTGGCAAAGTGGTGTCCCAAATGCCCCGTACCCGGATGATGCGACGAGCTAGTTCGCACGCCCTCTCGATGATTGCCATGGTTACCACCAGCACTCCGCGAGGACGAAGAACACGAGCCCCGACTGTGCTGATGATGGTGATGGGAGTGATGCTGCGAGGATCCCCCTAAGCCCCGGTCAGTATGGTGATGGTGGTTGTTAACACCGCTATGGTGGTGTTGAGAATGGGTACTAGGGTGGCCCGGATGTTGTAAGACTGAGTTAGCCCCGTTGGCATGGTGATGGTGGTGGGCGGCGGCGGCATTGAGGGAGGAGAAGAGTTGGACGTGGGCTGGATGAAAGGAGGGATGACCGCCGGCGGCAACTGCGGCTGCAGCGGCCAGCATACTGTGTCAGGGAGTAGGGATGTACCATCAATTATATATACAATATGATTGCAATAACGTATAAGTCAAGAAAGGTGATATAAAAAGAAAAATATTTCAAAAGACATGTAGAACAGAATATGTTCAAAATGTCCATAAGACTTTCATACAAAGTTAAATGCTCGATTTGCAAAATTTTAAGCTACCTTCGGAAAGGGTTGTTGTGTAATCACCTTCATAATAGTGTTTATCATGTTGAACTTGACGAAATATATTTCATTAGTTATACTGTATTATTTCCAACTCTTAAGGAATATTTCACTAATAAACACATGCCTTCCTCAAATAAATAGACAAGGATTTATGAATGAAATCTTTCGCTATATTATTTATTAATTTTATCATAAATTGTTTCTAAAACACATGGAAAACATTTATGGCATTTCATGGACCAACATGATTTTTTAGAAAATAACTAGCTTCAATTGCGTTGATGATAAGTCCCGTTTAGGAATATTTTTTATTTGTGTAGTTTTATTATCATCCTATATACTTATAAACGTGCCTTCCTTTGATACTCGTATAAGCACATAATCTAATGACAGCGAAAATTTTTTTTACGTCTGATGCGTTGTGGAAATTACAAGGCCCTGAACTAGACGTCCTGGTATAGTATATATATAACAAAGTTCCTTAGGGACCCCTGATGGGGGATAAAGTGGAATTGAAATCTCACAAATAATTGAAGAGCACCCAGGAACAGTATATACACGAGGTGCCAGACACAAGACCAGGAAACTACCGGAAAGTATGACTTAAACGAAGGTTCGAACCTGAAACCTCATGCACTATAACCGAACGCGTTATCCACTATAGTGGTGAATACCATAGTGAACACAAACACAAACACAAATATATAAATAATCTCTCCAAACAAAGGTCTTAAGATATAATTTGTGTTATATAAAAAATACTTCAATTTTTGGTAATATTTTTTGATAAATTTTAAAAATCATTCTATTTTTCCTTGTTCTTTGAAATAATTTAGATTTTACACTCGTGTAAAATAGATATACAATTTTGTACCTAAATTACATACAAGAATTTGTACACACATACATATATATATATTCATAATATACACAGATATATACTATAAATCATACAATACACGATTAGGAAAATAACTTTAATACACCTAATAAATATTTATTAATTCTATAGATTGATAGAGATAAAATTGTTTTTACTTTTATCAATATATGCTAAAATACTTCTAAAAACTGATTCGATTTAACTTTATGATAAAATCAGTACTCGTATTTTTTTTAAATAAATATTTAAAGATATAATAATCTCACCACCATATCCTATAATAATTATTTCTATAAAGATCAAAAACAGTATACAAAAACATCCTTTTAATATTGAAATACGTAACCGGAAATAAAGTTTAAAATATCACAGAACACTTTTTTTTTATTTACATTCATTAATAAGTTTATCTGCTGAAATGTTATTAATACAGTTTTAATTAGACAGGAATCCGATTTTACCTCATTAAGTGAGTATCAAACTTAGAGACAAAATGCAATTTTAAAGTGCAAAAAAATACAAATATTCTAAAAGGATTTACTAATACCGATATATTAGTTTAATAATAAATACAAGATTAGGTCTTAAATTAATGTTGCAACTAATATATTCATACCATATTTTCCTTTAAAATTAATTTAGTTCAAAATAATATTTCATACATATATAGTAAAAACTGTTCCTGTATGTTCTTTTAAAAATTGTTAGAAGAGAAATATGACAATAAAAGTATTTTGTTATAAAAAGCCATGATTAAAGTTTTAATAATACGAGCAATCTAATTAAGAGAATCAGTTGTAAACAATAAAATGAAATTATAATCAATATATAAATCAAAGATATTGAAAACAAATTATTTTTTTGGAATTATTATCGTGAATAGTAAAATAAGAAATCGTTTTTGTCTTAACTTATAATCTTCTAAAATCTATAATTTCTGCCTGAATATATTATTTTATTTTTATACTTGTAAGATATTTAATTTCATAATAATTTTGCATTTATTAGAAAGTCCAGTTACTCTATTTTGATATAAAATTATAATAAACAGATCAATTTGAATAATCGAAAATATATAATAAAGACACTTAATTTGCCAATACGTCGAAAGCTTTTTGACAATATACTGAAGAAAATTAATTAATGCATCAAATGAATAAGTGCCTCTCGCAATCACCAAAAAGTAATATGGATTTATTACTTACCGACCAGAAATGATACTGAGTTATTTTTATTTGACGTCAAGTCCGGATCAATTTTTAATGCAATTCCTCTAGCCATACTACCTATAAGTGTCCTTACTTTAAACTGGACCTATTTGCCAAAAATAATCGTCATTCCCCCTGGAAAGGCGGGAACATTATATTAATAGGAAAGTCAAAACCACCTGCCTGCTAGGAAAGCCGAAAAAAACTTCGCACCAATAAATCTAAACAGTTCCCTTTTCAATTCCCTCAAACATTATTCTAAAAAGTCACACGCAGTGCCATTCGTTCATAATAATATTAATAATAATAATGACACCGACTAAAACTCTCTGGTATGGGACAGCAAAACTTAGACAGAGCGAAAATATGAATATAATAATATTACTAAACAGGTAGGCAAGGCAGATAGGTGTGTTAAAAGGAAAGTTATAGAACGCAATATACATAGTAAAGTGGGTAAGGGGGAAGGAGCGCTGACGCCGATCAAATGTGACATCTGACGTTCCGTCCTGCCTTCAACGATAATTCAGTTCGGAAGGATCATCGACCAACCAGATTTCAAAAGGAGGGAAAGACCATCACTTTCAAATTTATCTAGTATTCTATAATTTCAGTCTAGTTTGTCGTCCATGCTATAATTTATATTTTTGTCCGTTCTCTGCTGAACTGCTGTGGCGTTGAGTTGTTCACTTCCACTATTTTATAATATTCGATGTTTTTGTGGTTTCCCTTATTTTCCCGCTTGGCTTCATATGGTAAAATAATAATGTGATATCCCCAATGGAAAAAAGGAGTTCGCTTGACTGCAGAAGGTAGAGGCATAGCTGAACTGTAATACCTTTTAATCAGGGCAAAAAGGAGTGAAGCAGATATAATATTATAGTGAATGGATCGACGATAATCCACTTTCACACCGGCAGTGAAACCCATCATCTCAGTCACTGATGACAAACGAAGCACATAGATTAGAATCACTACAAAGGAACGTTAAATCCTCGAGAAGTTTCCTCCAATCTAATCACATGCCAGATCTTTAGTGAATTGGATTTGTTTAGCAAATATAATATAGATATGTATATACTACTTATCAAATACTACTCATAATAAATCCCAATTTATTCAATAAAATTTTCCTTAAATTTCGGCTCCATTACTTATTAATAGGCTGTGTAATGAAAGTTACGACCTCTGTATCTCTATTTATTATTTATATTTAAAATTAAAATTATTATTTCAAAATTTTAATTAAATTACTTATTATTTTAAATATAACGAACGCTCTTAAATAATTCATATATGAATAAAATAATAAAATAATAAAAACCATAATCTTTCTGTTAATCAGTTATACTCATTTTGATAAGAAGGTTGTGTTGTTGCCAGTATCAAATATACAATGATATGTATATAAATATAAGATTTCCGCCATAAAGAATATCAGTTTGTCAGGAAATAAAATTTCAAAGTGAAAGTTTGTAGGTATAAAAGCTATGTACCTATGCAAAAGCTGTATATGTACCTTTAATTACACGGATATAATTGAATGTTGCAATAGGTTACTTTTAAATAATCTCTTGAGAGAAGTTAACTATTGTAAATTATCAAGACAAGATTAAAAGGGAACATGTTGTTATACATACGGGGAAATTCTATCTCCATAACAAAATATAGCAGTAGCATCAAACGGAGTATTAAATAACAATGTAACGTATAAAGGACAGTGTACGAAGCATACTAACTAACCAAAAAATAATATAATTGGTGATACGAAATAAATATTGTCGCTATTACTGCTTTTCAAAAGATAAGAACATTGAATGATTTATTGGAAAAGCTAATTACTTATGCCAAGAGTACGAGTACATTTATGATATATTATTTTCAGTTTTTTAAACTCAGCTAGGAATATAGTAATATCATGTCAAATCATCAGTATTTTATAGACTATTATTTATCGATCGTTTTATTACATCGTCGAGTAATTTAATTCAAGATAGTAAAATAAAATGTATTTCAAATATAAAATATAGTTCGAAACAATGTCTACTATAGATAATTAGTAGTGGAGGCTAAAAAACTAGATTATTATATGATTGGCTTCTTATAAACTCCCATAATTATAACTATAAAGTTACGGATAAAATATTATTATCCTACAAGACAGAAATATCTTAATTTATATTTCAAATATGAAGTTAGTCTTTCAAAATAAATCAAAATTAATCCAAAATGCTAGATTTAACAGACAAAAATCTAAATAAAATGGCATTTATTTATGTACAAATTTTACGTTCATAATTTTCCAAAATATTGACCTGTGTAGTCAAATTACAAAGCGATATTTCATTCGTTCAAACTTCCCAAGACGTTTTAAATTGCATCTTAAATTGCACTATTTCAGGAATAAAGCAGTCACTATCAAAAGTCTTAAATTTAATCTTTCAAAAAGTGCTCTTTTAATAGGATTGTTTAACCAATGACTTTATCTAAATAAATGATATTTAATTATTTAAATATTAATTACTTTAGAGTTATTTTGATAAACTAATACATTATATAAATAAATATTAACTAAGAAGACAATACATAATAGTTCACTTGATGTTTTATACAGTTTTCGCGTTTCATAGACTAATTATTTCGTCTATGAATATTAATTCAAATTAGCTTATTGGAGCCAGTTCATAATTTTTCCTATTGTTAACAAGTTACAATAATTGTAGAATTCATGAAATAATAAAATGACACATTAATCTGTGAGTAACTAACGAAATTGTTTAAGCATATATTATAATTAATTTCTTACTAAAGCTAGAAATAACCAAGAACTCAAACATACATCACGAGTGATGGAAAGTTTTTACATGATCACAAGAACGCATGTGATTTTTTTAAATTTTATTTAAGTTGTAAGCAACATAAGACCAACTTGGTTAAAACTATTATTAATCTTGAGAAACTTATTTTGAAAAATTTCACTCACGATCAATTTTAATGTACAAAATGAAATAAATATAACTATTTGTATTATTGCAGTAAATATGGTTAAATTAACTCCGGTTTATTTTTTAGTAAATAAATTCAGTTAATCAAAAATTCCGTACAAACGAAAAAATAAAGTTACAACATTTCAAGGCTACTACATTAGTAAATATACCCAATATTTCTAATTGAAACAAAATAAACTGTCATAAATATATAATTTTCTAACTGTATACAATTAGTGGGATAAAATATGTTTTTCGACAATATCACTAATGAAACTACTGGAATCTAGCCGCTCTAAAGAGATAGCGCACCTTGATGAGAAGTGTCCGGCCATAGAGGAATGGGGGTGTCCAGCAGAGCCTGACCCCGTCCCCGTGAGACCGTAGGGGCTACCTCTGAGGGCTGTGGGATGGGCCACTCCAGGACCGCCGGACACCGACTGGCTTCCCACTGGAGCTGAGCTTACACCCCAGGCGGCGGCAGCAGCGGCCAGATCAGCCGAGTACAGCGGGGAGATCTGGTGGCTCTGGGGCGGCGTGGGGAGTCCGGGGTACATGGACGGAGTGGGCAGTCCTGGGAACCAAGATGGAAGATAAGTGGTGAGGAGGGCGTTAGAAGTTGCAGGCATTGAATTATATTCCATATCTAAATTGCTATCCTATCGAAACACATGTTTTGTGTCAGTTTCGGTAACATAAGGCGAACATCAATATGTCTTTACATTGCGTTAGATAAAAAAATAGTAGCCAATAAAACATCTAATTAAAGCAAATTTGCCATTAGAATCCCCCAAAATTTGACCACTATGACTGCAATAGTCTCAAAAAAGCACACACGCTTAGATTGAGTAAAATTATTATTTGAAACATATTTTGCGTTATATGCTTTACATAAAGGCTGTGTGAGCTAAAAGAAAATCGTGATATTTTAAAACACCAGATAAGAAATTTGCCTTATGCAATCCATTGTGTCTAAAGATCAAATGCCACTTATTTGCAATATAAATCAGAGGTATTTTAGATTTTACTCAGTCTAATTATTCCATTAATAATTAACTACAATGTTATATTTTTGTAAGCCGTAGGTGTCATATAAAGTCAAATTAACTAATTATAATATGTTTAATACGAAGTAGTGATGTGAATGTCATATGCATCGCATAAGTACTATAACTTAATTATATTATATACAGTTTTAGAAAATATGTTTGATTAGAAAATGAAGTGTAGGAATCTAAACATATAATCTAATAATGTATATTATTTTATATTGAATGGATAATTACAATTAAATATTTAGTTTACTTGAAAAAAGTAAGACTTATTAAGAGTTGTTACTCAAGTAACCCCATAGACGTATGTCGTATATAATGCTTATAAAAAGAGAAACATAACAGTCCTAACATGATAGATTATAATAGGACATAGCTGAAAAAATCTGCCTACTTCGTTTTATTAAAAGAAAACAAATACGGCAACTATTTAAATCTTTTTAAAATAATGCTAGGAGCAAATAATTATCAGAAGTAACAATCTGAAACATACAAAATACTAAGAATGAAACAAGACAGGTTTAGCTATTATTATAGGTGTGCAAATAGAAGGCATGTCATATACACAAAGCCCCGATCAGTGCCTATAGACATTTCATAAATAAAGAGAGGCCCTTTATTTCCATATTTCCAATTAACCGTAAAATAAGACAAAATATAATAATATGTATAGAAGCAAGAATGGTTCGAAATCCTCATTCCTTTGAAGGTCGTATTACCTTCAAAGCATACTTCACAGAAAGTAGAATTGAAGAGGCAGGGCAAGGGAGAGGAAGGAAGGAAATGGACGGGGAGGAGTCTTTAATGGACATCTAAAAAGAAATGGAATTTTTTTTTAAATAGGGTTTCTCTTTAGAACGATATGTTTGTTGTGGACATTTTGGTCAAAATATAATGTTCTAGATTAAGTAATATTATGTGTACCACATCATTTTTTATCATTCATTGGTGCTCGTTTCCATTATATTCATACACAAACACATTGAACCACTTACGGGTCAAATGAGAGTTCTCTGGTGGGCAAAAAGAACCCAAAAAGGCCTTGAATAAATAACTACTTTGAATAACACTACAATAGTTAAAGATTTCTAGTCTACTCAATAATAAAATTAAAAAAAAATTGAACTCAGACTAACTGCTTTCTTACAAATACTCACTTTTCTTCCGCTGAACCTAATATATAAAAATAATCCTAGATGTCGCGAAGCATTTGTTATAAATTTAACGTATATTGATGGAGACAGTCGAGTTGCTATAATTCACCTCATCATTCCATTTTCTGTAAATTGATAACAATGTCTACAGAGCGCTGCCATTTCTTTTTGTACTAAACAACTGTTTCCACACAATACTGAATTGGCGGTGTAATAATTGCAATACATAGATGGAAAGCTGGGTTGACTGAGCACGGTTAAGACAATAACAATTGATTGAATAACGAGATGTCTCTCGGTAAGTTTCTAGGTGAACACAGCATGGGGCGACCAGTTCCATAGCACGCAAACCTTTGACACCCTTCCTTTCCCATTTTTCCTGGCCATTTCTAACACTTCTTGATACGGTTATTGTCTAATACAAAAATAATTATTAAGATTCTTAAAGGAGTCCACCAAGCAATGAAAGAACGTGGGAATCCACAGATCTCATCAATTTATTCCTCTCACATTTACTCTTGAAAATTACATATTATTTAATAATATTGCGTCAAACACTCGTAGGAAAAAAAGGTGCCGTATAGTTGTATTTAACCAAATATCGTGTTCCACTAACAATGGTCTTTTGTTCTCAGATAGATCTGTAAGACTACAAGAAACAAACAATACCCGCTAAGCCCTGACCACTACATCTATCAATCGGAGCAAGAATAATACAAAAGAACAAGACAGGCAATATAGGGTTTTCACCTCCATACCTCAGTGGCTGGCTTGGCAGTATAGGGAAGGCTAGCAATTGAAGAATTTCATTTGTCAGGCAACCAACCATCTAAATAGGACGGTTGCATCAATATACTATAACTAGAAAATAATAATATTTTAGATAAAAAAATAGCTGACAAATATTTTGCCAGGAAGCAAACAGAAAGCCAGGTAAGGCAAGCAAACGATCACCAAAAAGCCCAGGAAAATATGGTGGATAGGACACCATGGAGAAGAGAAAGGTGGATTGAGTTGTTAGTTGGTGGAAATGTCTGTCCTACTGTTGCAATGGATGAGATGAAACTTTAATGCGGTCCTGATTACTAATCTTAATTATGATTATTGTTGAGCTGCTGGTTAGAGTCGTGTTGTGCGGAGTCAATAAATCAGACACGCAGACAAGCCTGACAGATAATCAAGCCAACTCGGTCGGCGACACACAATAATCTATCTGTCATTTTACCGTCGATAGTAGCAGCAACTCGCTCAGCCTCTCTAACTATACTGTAATAATACTTTACCAATATCCATAGTTGCTTCTATTCTGCAACTTTGTGTTCTTTCGACTTCAAACTCCCATGGGAGAATGGGTAAAAAACTGGATGAGCGTCAAATAAATTACCCGCATATCTATGTCGTGATGGCTCTGGTGGTGGTGGTGATGATGTACCTTAATTCCTAGAAACAATACGCCTGTCAGTTCTCTATACAGCTCCCACATAGCCCAGCTATTTAAACCATGTTTAAGTTAGTAGAGTCGTCAATATTGCATTTCATGTCAGTGTACCTTATACATACCTGTTTTGGGGTCTGTGAGGGCACTTCTGTGAGCCGGCGGGGGTTGGGCAAAGGCGTCATTGACGTAGAGGGACATGAAGCTGAAGGGACTCGGTACAGTCGGGACCAGTGGAACCTTCGCACCCTATTGTGGATCAAAGAAAACGGGTAACAGAGAGATAGAGAAGAAATGGGGAGGAATAACCTACCAACAAGTTTTAACTAAAGAGAAATGGTCAGTAAAAAAGCGTCATTTTCATGCCAAATATAACGAAATTCATAAAATTGAAACAATAAAATCGTATAATTTAGAGGTCTAAATAAATCTAAATATCCTTATACCGCTTACGTATTTTATTGAATATAAAAATGCTTTTAAAACACTCATACGCACTAAATATAGTTCAGTAGGATATATTAAGAGAACTATAAGGTAATGGACAAGATTATAAGCAAAATAGACATCAAAGAATCTCAAAGATACCTTCCTTTTAATTTAACTTTAATTTCAAACCTTTATCTTTTTTCTCAAACAAAGTAAAAGGATATATATATGTATAATATGTATAGATGAAAACTAGCTAAGTAAATCTTTTGTATATATACTGGTGTGTATGTCTTGATATACAATATTATAAGGGAAATGTTATATTTTGTGTTGAAGTCCGGCTGTGCAAAAGAAGAACACATTTAAATTAATAGAACACACAAGTTACTATTACGAAAAGTAGAGATACCCGTCCATCTTCAAAGGCTACTTCAAATCATCGGTCTTTCATTTCGTCCAGATCAAAAGAACCTAAGCTTAGACTTATGTGTGCGTATATATATATTTGTACTGTATATATATACACATACAAATAATGTACGTATACACATTACAGGATAGAGACCTGTGCCATATACCTTAAACAAATAATGTCCAAAACTTAAACGCCTAAATCGACATATATACACGTGCACATTACAATAAGAGACCCGGATATAGCAAACACATCATTGCAAACCCTAAACTAAGCCAAAAACCATTAAAAGCCAGATAATTGAAAGTGTTGCCCACGTTTTAATGACCACCGTTGTAGCTCAATTAAAACTCCACCCCAATCAGGGGGGTTGAACAAAGCGAAAAATGAAAGAATTGTGGGCGGCCATGGCAGATTGAAGGTTCGTTATATAGTTCTTCTCTGGGTTTTTTGTTTTCTAACACGATACAATGCAATGTGATGCGATGCGATACGATGACGTGGATTCAAACATAACAACATAAGACTTCGACAATACACAAACAGGCGAACGAGTGAAAAAGAGTATAGAGAAGAAAGAGGACATCCCATCCCTATAACTGCTCCCGCTGAGCTGAATAATTTGACGATTTTAAATGGATTTTATATAGAAATCTGCACGCTGCCTATTAATCATAAGGAGATATACGAAAGAACCACGAAGTCCCCAGTTGATATTCTTACTTTTTTAATGTTGAAATATTAAGTGAAATGATTGAAAGTGAAACCTCTAACAGTTATTTAGATTTAGTTAAAAAATAAGACATTTTAATAAACGTTAGGTTAATCGATAAGTTTAAGTTTCAAATCAAATCAAATTTTTATAATAAAATAAAATAAAGATTTGACATAATGTTATAAAAGTATTACATAATAAGCAAACATATAATTTTTAAGTGTCCGTTTATATACTCCATTATATCATGCAGTTTATACATGGTAATAAGCGAAACATCGACTATACAATTTGGTTACTTTATTTTCAGTCAAATTTCCAAACCTGAAGTTTTCTTTCTTAAAAATAACATATTCGGCAAATGCAAGCACAAAACAAGATATCACATATTACTACCGCAATTAAAATTTAAACACAAAGAAACTAATGAAATCCATTGTGAACTCATACAACATGTTAAAATGACAGAGAACAAGACCGAATCGTAAAAAAGACCTGTCTCTATATGAGGTTTAAAAACAGATGGCGCCACTTCGAAATGATACATAAATGTACATAATGCATCTAGTCGTGACTATATGTTGAAAATCGAGTATAATACGATGAGAAAAACAAGTGTCTTCCAGACTATTTATTTTTATTCGTTGCAAAAATGTTGTGTATTTGAATGTATAAAAGTAAAAGTGTTCCAAGAAAATATATTAGCAATTATCGTAAAATGAGAAGGTATACTATTTTGAAAAACACATTTAGTATTTGTAAAGGAGGAAAAATATTTTCATAATTCTTGCAATGGGATAATTGCGTCGCCCAGTTCAATTACTACAATATATATATTTATATATGCATAAGCATAATTGTATATATTGTAGAATTAACATAAAAATAAAATCTTAAATTATCTAAAAATTTGGACTGTCACAATCCGACGTCCAAACTTATATTATAATGACTTATTGGTCACAACGTGTAATACAGAACCCACTGACAGACAAAATTTATACGAGTCCCTGGAGAAAATTCGGACAAAGGAGATAACTATTATATCTCACGCACAGCCGTTGAAATACTCAAGATAATCTTATTAATTTTTCAATTGCAAAATACCGATTTTCTAGCGTGATTATAATATATCATTTGTAAATGAAATGCGTAATGTTTAAAATAACAAACATAAATATACTATCACAGTAAAATAATAATAAAATATTATATGAAATACATAACGAAGATTCTGCCATTTTATTTATGATTTCACAAGATGTGATTTGCGTGACGCCGGAATTACGTAAACACTATATGAAAAAACATATGAATATGAAGAGGAGAAAATAAACAGCCGGATGAATATAGATATAACACAAGAAAGTCAGTTTGCTTGGTGATGAAGTTATAGGAGGAGAGGAGGGGCAAAATAGGGGATAAGAAGGTAGAATTTTGAATTTAGCTTGGTCTAGTTACGCTGTCTATTGTGGCTTGTTTCATCTCTTTCTGTGACCAATTGTAACGCAATTCAGAAATAAATAATTTATAGGCCTAGAAGAGCACTCGCTCTATACATTATACAATATGCCAGCCAGGAGTTGCACAAGCGCTAGCTCCAGAACTGAAGGTACCGTAAGGAATGGATGGATAGATGGCATGGCATGGCATAGCAGACGACAGAAGTAGCATCCTAAATAAGTTGAGGAAATGGTTACACAACTTAAAAGACAGATGAGAAATGAGCGGAAATTTTTCGCCAAGTGAAGTTTATAGAGAAATAGAGACTTTCTTTATTATTGTATTGTTATATACTTTATATTATGGTAAATTTAAATTTAAAACAAGCTATACTTCTTTCAAACTAAAATGCAATATTGTTCGAAAATGCAATTTAGATAATTATAAAAGTAGCTATAATCAATATTGTTTAGAATTATATTTGAATTGATTGCTTCTACAGAAGACATAGTTTATACATAATTTATAGCATGTATGTATATAAATTAAAATTTTAATAAGATAAATTTTACACTGAAAAAGAAAGAAAAAATTAAATACAACTGAACCAGTGGGTCAATGTTATATAAACAAGTATCGATAATATTTGTATATACTAAAATATATTCAGCTATAAATATAAGTATGGAAATATATGGGAATAGATTTTCAGATAGTTTCCGATAAAACATACATAATCTATGTGTTTTGCATAATAAATTTCTTTCATGCCGTTATTTATGAAGCTTATTTTGACACTCCAAGCAAAATCGACTATATGTGATATTTTACTATAACATTATAATATAAATATTTTAACTATAATAAAAAGTTTTCCGAGTTTTATCAAGGCATATAGTAGAATAGAACAGATATATATACTGAAAGGCAGAGATACATTTCCCAATACCATATAATATGTACCTTCATAGAGATTCACACAATTACTCTCTTTCAAATAAAAGCCCCGCCCTATATATACATTGCCATAAAGATAAATTAAGCAAAATGTGTTATACGGAGAACAAACAATCTGAAAAGGTGGAACAATAAAGAAGATGCTACAAAACTTAAATATATTATATACAAGCAACTTTATCCTCCTTTAGTATTACTTACACGAGATGCGTAGGATATATAATGTATAGCGCGAGCTGCTTTTACTATGGACAATTAGGCCGAACACGCGAAAGAGAGTCTGCCTGAATAATATTCCGAAATATTTGGGTGCCATGTAAATTCACAGCGAAAAATCTAATTTGTATATAATGTATTATACTATAATAATAATAGTTTTCTTTAATTTTGTATACATATGTGTATTATCATTCATATACGCACATAAATGTAATTTTAAAATAGAAATAATATAAAGGTTATATTTATAGAAATAATTAGTAAAGTGTAATGCACATACTATCGAAAGTCTTTGCAATCAAAATTTCTTTTATAAAACGTTTCTAAGCCATACACGAATGCGTATATTACATTGATTCATCAGTACTACCACAAACAAGCACTTAAAGAATATTGCAAGAGAACTTTAAAAATATTTAAATAATCGAAAAATAAATAGTTAAAAACTTATTATTGCATTCATTCTTATTTACAATTTTATACATGAATTTTATCAATAAGTTTAAATAGTTTTCTTTTAAAATAGGCATTTATATAATACATATGTATTTATATGTTAAGAGTAAAATAAGACATAGGTATTAATTATTCTTTAAAAATACAAATTGTATTATTATTAAAATACATTTGAGACAGCAATAGCAAATGTTGTATATATAGATGAAATAATATATATATATACTACTCAGAATCTTTAAAAATATTTTCTAAGCGAAAGAGCAAATATGCAATATATATTGAGAAGAGAGAAAGATAAGTATAAATTATGCTGGGAATAATAATATGCGAGGGATACTGGGTCTTTGTGATAAGAATAGTAATTGCGACTGTACGAATAAAGAAATTTATACTAACTCTTGGTAATATAGTATGTATGAAAGGTTAAACCTCACCAAGCTATCTTCTTTATTAATATTATGGAACAAATTTCACAGATAAAAACTATTTAGGATTTAGCATATTATATAATTTTTGGCATCGCATCCTAAGAATTTTCATAATAAATGTTAATATTGGAAAGGTTACTGTTCCTTTGAATTTTAAGATTTAAGTAAAGAAAGTTCTTATTTCTCTACAAAAAAATTTCACAACGTAGTATTATACTCCTACATTGAGGGTTACAAACTGGGACCAGCTGCTTTCTAATAAAAAAAATGTGTAATATGACAGTGCTATTATATTTCTATTGTACAAAAAACATATATACGCATATAACTTCAAAATTTCGAAAGTGATCATGGATATTTTCTGGACCATTTGAAAAGCATCTGTGATACGGAGACCAATGTTGAAACTAACCCTAGTATATACATACAACGACATTCTATTTCTATTTCCAATACCAGCTGGCAACTCTACATAAAGTGGACTAAAGTATAAGATACACATACTATTTTTACAGGACGTGTGAATATATGCGTATATATATACTGCGTTTACACAGACGAGAAAGTAGCTGCCTTCCTTTACAGCTGACCTCAATAGCAGAAATCCTCAATTTTTGACTATATATAAACGACGGCAGCGTAAAACCAAAATTCGTCTTAGGTATTTTTCCTTAAAAAAAGAAAATTTAACCACTATACCTATCATAATTTTAACAATGCGTGATAGATTCCGGTTTCTATTACATTTATTCGTCTTCATTCGCACGGTCGCTTGTTCCATCTCTTTCTCCTTCTCTCTCACTTCATATTGAAGATTTGTTTTCGAGTTTATATTGATGACTCGGTGTACAACTTGACATTTTGCGAGCACCATTTGTCTCAGTTTGTGTCAGTTGCCGAACAGCAACTATCAGATCTGCGGGACATTGATGAATCTCTTTCGAGCTGCCTACCCGACTCTCAACTATATTTCTTGCTTTCTTGTTCACAGAAAAATCAGAAAGCAGAAAAATTACGGAGATACAAAAACACTACAGGCACTCACTTTTCCCCCAACAGTGAATAATTTTAAAAGAAAAATCAGAGAAAAAAGCTACAAACTAATAAGACGCGATGTATAGAGAGTTAATTTCTTTTCCGATGGGGTAACTTAGAGCAGAGGGTAGAATGAATATAATAGAACGAAAATGAAGAATGTTTTTGTGTTGGAATAAAATACATAGGCATTTCTGAGTATGTGAGGAAATCAACCATCTAAATATACATAGATAGTCGATGTACATTATATATATACCCTCAATGTTTAAAGTTTGCGAAAAATGTACTCCACAGCGGAAATGCAACGTGCAACCTCCATTTGAACTGCCAATCTCGAAGTTGGTTATTGAGGAACGGAAGTACAAGGTTTCCTCGTCCATCATTGCAAAATCTGTTGCATGTAATATCTACATATATTATAAAATTTGGTCAACTTTCGCCTTCATCTAAACAAAACTATGTCTAATATTTAAAAGGTACCACGTTCTGCCAACATTACTGCGATACTCATATGTGTATATAATAACAGGCAAGCTGATGCCGAGAGATAAAAGATCCCATCCATATATACAAAGACAATAGTAATCATGGCTTAAATTCACAAAACTTATAAAGCTCGAATTGTAAATAAACATTTCTGACCGCTAAAGTATATATAATAATCGTTTCCAAAGTATGCGTCAATCAAGCCTTGTAAATATATTTTTTACTACATAAAAATAGATAATTCCCTGTTATTTTAGCATTCAAATATGTAATTCTATTAAAGGCGTCTATGCTATTAAAGAGAACATTTTTTAATAGAATATAATACTTACTTGCATGTATCAATTTAAACTAAATGTTATATCCGAGCATCTCTTTTTACATATAGTGTTTGTCATTTTAATCAAATATATCTTCTTTCTTATTCACGGCAAGTAAGTTTCCGTGTGCCCGCTATAAACAAACGTCAGAATAAGACGGCATAGGGAAGGCAATTGTTGCCTTTTTGTTGTCAGAGTCAACTACAGGGCCTACACACAACAACCTATATTATTGAATGGCGCACCCCCATAACTTTTCACACTGCCATTTAGTCAGACAGGAAGCCTTTCTTACAAACTTAGCTATGCATATATAGTCTCTATAAATACTGTCAGCGGTACTAAGGGAGCGAAAGACTGGAGATGATGAAGATAAGACAGGGGAAGCGAGCATCTATTGTTTATATCATACTGTATTAGTGTATACACCAACAATAAACTGTCATAAAATTTTTAAATTGTTCTCATAATATACTCAAACTAGCCGTACGATTCAATTTGCAGTAACAGGAAGTTATATAGACTCATACCTTAACTGCACAACAGACAAGCATTTACTTTGAGCTGTTAACTAACAACTAACTATCAACTATCGGAAGTTCACGCTGTCATTTGATGGGCGGTGGGCAAACTTTGATAACACCTATAGAAAGCTTATTTGTACAACACCATTTCCTATATTTTAACGTAAGAAATTTTTACTTATAGTATACATTACTAAAAATGGGAAAACTACGGTCGTTCAATAAACAAAAAAAGTAACAATAAAATAAGTAAAGATAAGGAGGCATAACCACTAAACTGTATGTTCATATACAAAATAAAATTTAAATTGCATTTGATGTTTAAGAAAGAAGTAAGCCCTATTTATAGTTAAATGTATTGTAGACGATTTTAAGGGTCACCAGAAATTAAACAGAAAGAAAACAGAACAACTTATAATTTATAAAGTGGTAAATTTGGCTCAACTTAGATTAAAAGTAAAACAATAGTAAGATAACAAGTCTATAAAACACGGCTGGAGTAGATTGCATAGTACCTTACCGGTGTACCATATACAGAGTACCATCGATATACCTTGCCCATCCAAAATACATACTAGCCCCATACCCCCTTATCATATCATAAGGGAAAAGGCGAAGGATAATTGCGGCATAGTGGAGTCCTCTTGTACGGCGTCGATATTCAAGCCTCAACGATTGTCAAGTCGATACTTAGAATCTACTGCAAACTTCAATGCGATCTTTTAGCCTGAAAGATAGCTCACTTACGATACCGACTAAGATGACGACAAATACCTCTTGAAAACAAGGATTTCGATGCCTATTATACCAGACTGCGCCCCCTAAGTATATTCTACAAAACACACAGTTCCTTATGTTGTCTTTCTTCTTCATTTTAGTTTCAACGATTTTAAGCCATCACCAAAAACAATATAAGGATGTATCACCATAAATAAGTCACCCAAGAAGTCCTTGAAATAACGGAGTTGAGGAGCATTGGATGGTGGGGATTCGAACAATAATATATTGGCTGGAAGTCGTACGCAATCAATAAATGAAGCCGTATTACTAACCACATAATATATAGAAGCGAATACCTGCCTAAACTCACTTATATTTATACATATTATCTAGCAGTATACGAAATATGTTGTGTTTATTAAGAAGAATAAAGCAAATATAATTATAGTTATATGCTAATATCCGTAAATATGTACACGGGATAGATAAACATTATATCTAATTTTTATCTCTCTCTCTCTCTCTCTCTACATATATATATATGTAAATATTATGACAATAGTTAAAATTATCAGAAAAGAATAATTGATGTTCAAAATAATAAAATATTATTAAGTTAGTTAAAATAATGAAAAATTCTCGTTTGATGATTTTTTACTAACATAAATATTAACCAATATTGCCACTTTAATCCAATAATCGAATAGGGATTGAAAATGCTGAAAATTAATTGTATTTTTGTCATTTATAATTTATTAAGCAATTAAAAATTAAATTAATATGCCATACCTTATACATGTGTGCATGTGAGAGTCACTACATTATACATCTGTTACCTTAAATTGTCTGCTTTAAGCTAACTATATTTGTCAATTAATTTAAGAGATTATTGACAAAGCAATTTAACTTCTGGTATTATCGACAAATTTTTTAAATGTATATTATAATTATTTAAAATTATATATATACCGAAACTAACGTAGCATACTTAAAATCACATTTGAATTTACAATAATTAAAAACCCACATTGCATAAGTTACTATCAACATTATTGATATTTCATAAATAACTTGAGAAAGTGCGTTGAAATAAAATAAATATAACATACATGGGTAGTCCCAATATTTTGCAAAATATAAAAATATTTATATACGCCGTAATGAAGAGGTTAAAATGCAGAAGAAAAAATAAACAATATATCAGTCGAATTATCACATTTAATATATGTACCAAAACAATCAGAAACTATGTAACGTATGTATAATAGCGAAACATAATATTACATTTATAATGCCAATGTGAATATTACGCAGGAGTATTACAAAAATATTAACGATTCCAAACTGAAGAATAGCCTACATATCGTCCGTCGGACAGATTTTGAAAAAGCAGAGAAGGAACAAATGCAAACACAAATAGTTGAACTGTATATAGAGCTAATTTCTTCTAATCGAAAGTAATCACAAAACGGTGGAATCGCCTGTCACAGCTCATCTGATAACCAGCTTATATTTAGTTGCGGAAAGACGAATATGTAATACGCATTGATCATCACCACTTTCTACTATGAACGCAAAGGTCCACTTTAAAGCGATTTGAACCACTCTATTATATATACAATGTAGACCATATCGATACACAATATAATCTCGAGTACGGCGTTACTTTAATGTATAGCAAAAATTGCAATAAATTAGTTTATCACATATAAAATACTAGTATAATTGTATAATGTTATTAACACCTTAAAATATTTATATCTCAAATAATAAATATATAACTACATATTAAAAGATTGTCGGAAATAAGGGTTTCTGGTAGATTAATTTTAAATATGTAGATATTTATAATATGGTTTTCTCATCAGATTTTTCAATATATTAAAATGAACTGTGGCTAATATCACAATATATCATAAATCATATATGTACACATAATACTATAATATAATCTTTAGAAGGCACATACATCTATTTTTTAATTTAATTATAAAAATCTGTCAAATCATAGTATAGATGAACCATAAAATAATAACAATAAATCAGAATTCGTCATTGTCTATAGATACTTTTCCCCCATTGAACATTAAATATCCTAAATAAACCATAAGCAACATAAAGTAAAACAACTCGTTTCAAGAAAGAAAGGCGAGGGGCCATATATAGAGCTATGAAGTTGGGGAATATTTTTATATAACTGTAAATACTTTTAGAAGAGAAATTATATCATATCCAGTATCCAAGACAAAACAAACTGCTAGTGCCTGCACATCCAGAAATATATGGACCTTCCGCCACATTTCAATAAGATCTAACTATAATGAGTAAGTTTTCTATATTTCAGTTATCAGCAGTCAATTGAGAATATATCATGTATGGTGAGAATACATGCCACATTTTCCTAACAATAACATATATATGCATCAATATGCATCAAGTTTAGGAACTTATAGTAAATCAAACTATCAGCATTAAGAAATACACAAGGATTCTCTTACATTCGTGCACTTGAATAATATAAATGCAGTTTGCAAAATGGTTTAAATATTACATTATGAATATATATTAGATAAATACTCTCAAAACGATAAACTGTGTGCATAAAATCTATCAAAAACTTTTTGACGCTTAGCATCGAATTAAAGAGAAAACAAACAAGTGGAAACCCTTTTTTTATAAACTTACACATAAATATACAACAATTCTTTCTCAAGACACAATATATGCTTGAATAAAATCTCTATACACAAGGTTCCCTTATACAAAGGCGGAATAAACTATCCGTTGTATTCTCAATTTCACAGCGTTAATTGTGGGATTTCATTTGAAAGCCGGGGTTACAATCTCTGACTGACAGGCTACAGTCGTTGTCTTGATGCCAACTATTTGGTGGTATTCGAAAACTTACCAACTGTACTCGAATGATGACGACCTTATTGCAATATATACAGGGAAGCGATATACAATCAAAACTAACTTCGTTTTGCATTAGGTTGCAATCAAAAGGCGTCATCCTAGGTTGTATATATATACACATACAAATAAAATTTATATATAGCATAATTATACATGACGCTATACGTACGCACAATATATCTTATAAATCAATATGTGATTAGAGAAAGAACAAAATATGCTGCTAGCTCGAAACAAAATAGATAAAACAGTATTTGAAAAAAAAACGAAATAACAAACGAAATGAGAAAGCACCAAAGGGTGAGTAAAAGAAACTACTGCATAATACAAGCTTATTTTATTCACTGGGTCGTTTAAAAATTTACGGAAAATGCAGCTTTGTTTCTTTCATCTAAAGGAGCTAGATACATGCCCACAGGCTGTGAGAAAAAATGATGTGCAAATCACATAAGTCTACTACTATAATACAAGGAGAGAAGGAGGTAGGTGAAGTGAAGGGGAGTTGAATAAAGATAGATTCGAATGAAGAAAGCAAAGAAAAGAGAGTGCAGAACGACGAAAATTTCTGGCGTGTATGTACGTGATGAGACAGAAAAAAGGCAAAATTACCCAAAGAAAACATTTTCTGCCTTGCAGAGAAAACGGTATGTATGTGTAAGATCAAAGGAGAGGCAGTCAGAAAAAAGCTCTTCCTTCTACATTTTGCAGTTTATATAATATAATAGTAGCTCTAAATGTTGTTGATATTAGAGGAAATTATTGTTAAATCATTGTTGAGAGGGGTATGTAAAATTGTGACAAGTAATTTTTAAGACGTTAAAAAACAGTTTTATTAAATAACTAAACCTTATTTTTTAATAAACCTATATACATTTCATATATATATTAAATTAGGGCTATCTATAGAAACCCTGCAACTGTTGTATAAAACGCTGATGTTGTATCTAAATAGAAAAATCCTTAGAAAAAGTTCAATTGCACAATTTTATTTTTTCCGTAAGATAAATAACAAACTTAAAATTGAGAAAATAGTAAAAAAACAACTATATATATTATAAATGCTATACACAAGACTTAAAACATTAGATGTTTTATGTAGTAAAAATACACTAAAAAATAATATTTTTCAATACTCGTATTCGAATTTTACCTACATATATGCATTTTACATTTATTTATAAATATTCAGCTATAAATATATTTTTATATATCAAAACACAACAGTAAAGTTTATAGGTGTTGCACACGATTACATATTTGAAATATTTATATCGCTAAAAATCCTTCACACATAAATATTTTTAAAATTTATATTTAAATAGCGCTATTATACTGTAATATGTTACATGAAAAAAAAACTCCCGTCACATAAATAAATAGCAAAGAAGGACACTCGTTTAAAATGTTACATGCCCACATGAAAAGAATTAAGCAGCCGGCTAATGTCAATCACATTTTGTTCAACAACTCTTTTATTAAATTATTCACAATACCTCAAGCGAAACTTGTGGCGGTAAATATGCATAATATACTAAATAGTATTGTAATAGCAATATCTTAACACATAAGACTTCCTCCTACTTTTCTCCATAACAATACAAAATAAAGTTTTGATCAAATTTGAAGAATCGCAAGAGGTCAAGGGTGTCTAATGAGGTCGAAGATATTAAAATTTATAATATATTATCGTATTCCAGAGCAGAACAATATATAAAATACTACATAGACAGAACATCTGACTTTATATACTAAGGAAATATATTGTTTTCCAAGATAATAGAAATTTTAAGGATTAACTTTTCACACAGGAGCGGAACTCATTAGATTATTTAAAAGTTATAGTATAGGAGTTTGCGCCATGAAAGTGGAACATCTTACGCCATATAATGCAGTGACACGAAGTTCTTTGTTTCAGCAAAACACAATTAAAACACGCTTGTTATAGCATTGTATCTATAATATATACGGATAAGATATTTATAACAGTCATCTGAAAAACAAATTAATTAGTGTGAATAATATACATTATACATTCCAGTCCTTTAAAAGTTTTTAGTGTGTTAAAAAAATATAAAATTGCGCACAGATACTCGAAGGAAGACCGCATATACAAGTTGAACAAACTGAGCGCACAAAATACAACTACAAAGTGCGATGCTAAATAAGTAAGATTAACGTAAACTATAAGAATGAGAACGTGAGAAGATTAGAAGAGTCAATCTGTTGCTGACAGGTGTATAATATGTAGTATATTATAAGTAAGTATTTTTCGCTCTGAAAAGACAAATAAACAGACAGATCTTCATTTTACATCATCATCACCTCTCCCTCTCTTCTTCCCGCATGTCTTATCATCAAGTCCATCAAGCCGAATGATTGGCAACACAGCTTCCAAAGACGGATTAAAACGACCGTGAGAGAATATAAGTCGAAGGAGGCCGCAGAAAGTAGCAACTTATACGTTATACAAAGTTGAGATGGAGTGGAAGTAGTTACATGCTACATATACTTGTAGCTCGGCTTTCCCCTTCTACAGTATCGATAGATTACATTATTCTAGGCTACAGGCTGCACCCCACATGGTCCCAACTGAGCCCTGCCCTATCTGATTAAACTCTGATCAAAATAGTTACGGAGTCTCCCCGAAGACCAAAGGAACAGCAGAGTCCTCTTTCTTCCCCATATGTATAAGACTTTAATTCAATTCTCAACAGCACAGCTCACATTACTCTGCTTTATTCTTCGTTGCGAATATACCTTGTACAAGATATTTAGTGTATTTAGTGACATATCTAAAAGAAAATTAATAAACGGCGTCTTAAAGAAAATTTCCTTTTTACAAATACTGAAAACGACACATGTATTTATATATTTTTAAAATAAAATATCTTATCTATACATACATCTTGTTATATACATCTTATACATATATACATATTATAACTTATACTTGAAAAGATATTTTGTTATAATAATATTATGGTTCGACATATAGATACATACATCCTTAATGATTCGCTTATTTAAGTCAGTGTATTAGTTTATACAATGCTAAAATAAAATAATCTATATATGTCTACAGAACATCGGGAAATAATTATTTTCCAGAAAACTCCTATGCCGGAAGCCACAAAGACGAATTGGGAAATTATGAGTCGGTTTCATCGATTAGAGCAATAAGTATGTAAGGGTTTTGGTCGAATAAAGCAGGTGTGATATAAGCCAAAAATTCGATTTTAAAAGAGAACATGGATAATAGGCTAGAGAAACATTCATAAGTACCCTATTATGAGTATAAAAACATTTTGTTTGCATGATATTCCCAAAACTTTGCTAACGGTATATTACCGCTTTAATTTTTGAAACAATAAGAAATCAAATTTCCCTTTCTTTTAAACAATAACATTTTATTTTATTTATGTGAATATAAAATCATATACATGCTTATTATATTAATAAAAAAGAACGTTTACTTTTATTCGAGTACAGACATTTTTAACCAAAGCGAAAATTGAGAACATAAAATTACGTCTTTATATCTTAATCAAATGATAACATTCTATATCATTGTAGAAAAGAATTATAAAGTGATAATAAATTAGATACATAATATATTTGTATGTTAAACAGGTTCCGCTATATAATAAACAGGATTAGAAGAAAACATGCTAAAGACTGACAGTGTTCTAACAATATTTAAGCGACACAAGTATTTGCTTTGAAAAGTTGTTGAGTTTCCCATGCTTCGAAAGAAAGAATATCTATTTTCAGCTACATCATTTTGTGTGCCTACATGTACATATATATACCAAAGTGAAAATATTGAAAAGGATTGACTTCGCTTGGTTGTATATCCTGGGAGAAATTAAGAAGAAAGTGTGTGTCTATTCGTAAAACTCCTTATGTTAAATTTTAATATTTTCGACAAAAGCAGACACAGAAAAACAAGTTACAATCAGCGCAGTAATGATTTTAAAAGGCGGAGAAAACAGAAGATGGGCTGAGAATACAGCAGAAGAAATGCTGCTGAAAATGGAACATAATATAGCGAAACTTAGCTGAAACGAGGCCATTTTACTAGCACGAGAGTGAAATTATATATAGTATATAAAATACGATTTGATTATGTTCATTAGAAATGGATATATAAATATATATAGGCACCCATAATTTTACATTTCGGAAGCTGCCATATATAGTATATATAAATAATACAAGATCCATCATTTAGGCTACTCTATATAGTTTGTGCCACATTGAGTCTGGAACCAATATGCACGAAGATTTCACGTATATTATAATATACACCATGTCACATATACACGAAAGTATATTCAATTTAAAATAAGAAGGTTCAAGAGGTTTTAATGATGTCGGCAAAGTGCATTAGAGAGCAAAGTTACAAGCACATTAGTTCGACTCCCTAATAATGGACATGATATATTATACTAAAGGAAATAGGTATTTAATAATATTATATAACAATATGGATATCATGTATATATAATACACAAATAATCAAAATATAAGTGGGGAAACTGAAAAAAATCGGAGATCAGATATACGTGCGTAGTGTAATATTTCCAACTCATGGTGTAGAAAGGAAATGATTACACGCACAAAGCAGTCACTATTTTTAGTTCCAATTTTCCATATAAGAGCATACAATTAATCACCAATGAATCATAAGTTGACAACTGGGACGCTATAATAATCATGCTACTGATATGCTATAGTTATATTTGCATAAAGATGACCGGCTGTCATAAAAAATTATTTCAATGTATAAAACATTTATTTGTAAGGATGAAATAATGAATTAATTTACATTGTGGTGAAATTCATTCAGTCATAAAACATTTATATAACCATATACGATAATATACACTTTTATTCGAAAATTAAGAGAAAGTTGCAAAATTGCTTTAGAGATATATACATACATACATGTACATGGAAGGGTATGGTCGAAAAGGTAAAATGGCTGACTTAAAACTACGATAATATACATATTATTTATTTATTTAAAATTAGTTCCTTGTGTGTTATATTAGTAATACTCTCCTATATATACGAGTATATATGTATATTATTAATTGATTGATTTATATAGAACAGGGATGTATACACATAGAATATATGCATAATTATACTAATCGTTTTTTAATTAGCTATATAAACCTAAAATATATGAATAGTATAACCTCTGAATACTTAATAAATTTAATGATGATATATTAATATCAAAAGGGGCGGAGAAGCATTATAAATAAGGGTTTTTTGTACCATTTTATATAGACTGAAAATATGACAGTATAGGCTTTCCAGATATCTGCAAACGTAATACGCCAGTCAAACTGAAACTGTCACGATATTTGATTCATAATATAACAATCAGATATACGGACGCTACACGAAGAAAGAAAATTTTAACATAACAATTTGCTTCAAATTAGGCTTTTGTATATATCTCTTATTTGTATAATGAACAAATAGTTCAGTACAATAATTTATTACATGAAGCCAACAAGTATTCTTATTTATGGTATATGTATATACCTAGATTATAACATATTTTAAAGGAATAAAACTTAAAGTATATATGACATAGATATAGAATACCTGTTAATTCACGCCTATAAATACCTCTTGTGATTCGATTTAAAATATATACAATACAGCCGGTAGAGCGTTAAACTATGTATAAGTGGCGCTTAATAATAATGCATATAAAATACATGACTAAATATACCAAACAGCAGACAGAAAATTAATTTATTGATAATCTGTAAACTGTAAATGGCGTATATACTACTAATTAAATACTACTAAAGTATAATTATAATTAACTGCCAGGCTGCTATCTTATTATTATATTACATAAGGAAAACAATCGGTTGTGTTTTATCGTCAACTGCAGTCTAAAAACGCACAGGTTAGGATCCGTCCGCCCCTCCCACTCCCTTTATTGCCGCATAAACTTCTCTTCCCGTCTTAATCTATCATTCAACCGCCAGCCATACTGTGAACCCCAACATCCCTCGTTCTTGCACACAATATCCATTTTTTCATTATTGCAGTAGCAGACAGACAGGCTACATATATAGTCACAACAGACGAAGGGAAGAAAAGGAATTAGAGAGAGAAAGAACAATGTCAGTCAGTCATTGCGATAGACGCGAGTAAGGCATAATATTCCATGAATTATGACCGAAGCCTGGCTATACGCATTGTTACCACTAAAAACAAGAAGAGAAAAAATAACAGTCGGGAATTGAGGCGAGTCAGTCAGGCAAGGCAGCATGCGCAATCAACCCAGTACAGCTCAGCGTAGGAGAGCACCGAGGAAATTTAAAAGGGAGCTATCTGGCTTGCTTGCCACATGCTTCTTCCTCTGGGTTGCGTTACGTTAGTTTAAATTTATAGTTTGTAGCGAGCGGAACCTGTCTGCAATAGATTGCCTGCAAGCGCTGTATAACCTCAGGAACAGTGGAGCAGGCAAAGTCAGAATTATGGTTTTCAGGTTGCTGCCAGCAGAACTTGTACAATGCCTGCCGCCCCTCTTCGACCTGATGAAATCAGCCTTTGAGAATTTCTCCAAGAGTTTTCGTCTTTATGGCTCCTGTTAGCGAGCTACGGGTCCACCAAAGTAAGAAGTCAGCCAATAGATATAGTATATATATATACAGTATATGCTTGCCCATGTTAGAAGTGTTTTGCTTGATTGCCCGGTGGAGGTATCGTTTAGGGGGACGAAGGGGATGAAGTAAAAAAACCAAGGACAGCGTGTGGCAGAGTGTACTTAATTTGGATCATTTTATACCAAATGCCTTCAAAAAAATTTCAAGATATATATTACAAGAACTATATTATGAGGAAAAACCCACAAAGTTAATAAAATAGAATTTAATGAAAATTTTTCTTTTATTAACTGTGGGTTTTTTTATATTTATTCTAAACGAATTGGTTATTATTATTATTCAAGACTTACATTATTTCGCATAATCAAGCCTAAACCTCACCATCATCGCATTTCATTTTAACGACAAGGACCATAAAATAAATTGAAACATATATAATAACAGCACAGTTTTTTTAGCAATAATGTACAACATACTATTATTTACTTAAATATTGGAGTAGTACTCATGAAATGCAGCTCATTCGGTTACCATTGATCAAGACAGTATACAGTTTGTGAATCACTGTATTATATTTCTTTTTCACAGTTTTAGCTTGTGTTCACCCGACACTAATGTGGGATGAGACAGTGAATGTAAATATAGGACATGTGTCAAGTGAGGTATATAATGTTATTATAAGCAATACAAATATGTGTTTATATACTTCGAATGTTACGATCATTCACTTTAATACCTACACACACATATTATATACATATATACATAATGGAACAGAGCTGACAAGTTTCATAATTCCCCATTTCATTATTAAATAGACTATAACACGTGATGGCACAAAACACTATTTTATTCAAAGGTAGATAAATGATATATTACAAACATTGCAAGTCAGAAACTATATCAGAAAACACAAATTAATATTTAAAAGGTACCTATATCCTTTATAATTTAGCACTGGTGAACATTGGTGGTACCACTACCTGTAAAAACTGGTGCACTTTAGTAGTACCTATACCACAAAAGAAAGATTAACTAACTAATATTTTTTCTTAGAAAATATTGTTTATTGTAATATATTATTATAATAACATACTAAATTATATAATATGTTTCGTCATACGCTATAACACTGTGGTACCACCCATATTAACAGGCACCACAAAAGTGCACCAGTGCCTATAATAATAGATATATAAGTATATATATATATATATTATTAACAATAAGAGCTTCTCTATAGAATTTCATTTAAATTATAAATGAAATGTAAAAATATATTACTGTATTATCTAAAAATACAAAATACAAAATTCTAAAAACATATACTGGAATTTTTAACAATAATTGAATTTAAAATGTCTCCACTTAAATTATTCTTGTTAAATATAAAACAAAACTTAAAAAAAATAATATGTTACAAGACGATAACGTTTTTTATATATAAAGGGTTTTAACACCATCCATATTTTTAAATCATTCTCTATTCATCAACTTTTAATTAAGTTTTGTAAATAACTAAAAACTTATAAATGCTTTCAAAGATGGTTTCAAAATTTAAAGACTTTTAAGGATTCGTGGTTACTTTCTACACTTGTTCTTTTATAAAAAGCAAGAAGAGAATTAAAATATTACCTATATAATTAAAATATACCCATAATTATTGTAAACAAAGTTTATTGTGACACATTATCGGGCATAAATGTTATTTAAGAAACACAACACGACAACTGTTTCGAACGAAGTCTTACTAGTATATATGTAGTATATCAACTAATTTTTGTTTAATCACGAATAGAGGCAGAACATGTATAGAAGTTTATAAAACAAACCAAAACATGTTCTTTTAAATGTTAAAAAATAAAATACATTTAAAACAAAATCAATGTGTCTATAAATATTATATATATATATATAATTCGTTAGATTTATAAGGAAACAATTCGTCAAGTCAACATCATTCACTTTTTTTAATTTGACCGGTTTAAAAATAATTTCTATTGGACACTACGATTAATTACAAGCAGAAAACGCAATGATCGTTGAGGATAAACGAGGAAAACAAAAACACAAAATACCTATACACACACTGAGGCAATGATCATGAAAGACAAAGTGAGATCGGAATATTTCTATTGTATCTACATCGCTATCGCATGTACCCGCAAAAATCCCATTTTCTCTTTTCATTTCATTCGTACACTTTCATATTATATACATGTACACATAAAAGAAATATACACATATTTAACACAGCGACAAGCAAGCAGTTTATTACACGAGCGAAGGTTTCTAAATACATATAATAATGCATCAAACAGTGCCCTTCACAAACCAAAGACAGGATAGGTACCTATATTTCTCAATGCGCAGCTATATGTGTATTTTACCTGCACACGTACACTACAAAGCAACAGTCAGTTCATCTGTATATTGTCTGACAAAGGCACAAACATAGCAGCCTCTTTTATCTCTCCATCTATTTCCTCTGCAACATCTCCCTCCTCCTTCTCTTTAATAATCCATCGCTTCATCCTCACTACATTGCTCTTCCTTCTTTTCCCTTGTAGTTGTCGTTGTCTCCTCCCCTTTACCAGTTTGGTTGCGAGTGCACGAACGAGTAGCAAAGCTTTGGCTATGTAACCCTTGTTGCAAAGGGAGATTTAAGTTTTAAAGTTGCGTGTAACAGTACCTAACCTGTGCATTATTTATTTTGTTTCTACATATTATATAGAGAGACAAGATTGTATGTATATACATAGATATAAGCCAGGTATAAAATATCCCCCAGAAAAATATATACCTATATCGTATTTCAAGTGCAAATTATATTATGATCGCGACTAGAGGTAACAGTAATCTGTATTTGATTGCGGAAATATAAAAGTTGACAAGACGAAGACATACGTAAAACCGTGAAAATCTCAGACTTCATCATCATCATAATACAACGAACAAAACATAACATATAAAACTACAAAAATATATGATATATACATATATAAATAAATATACTTATCATGACATTCGGTGTTATGAACATAAAATCAATCTTTGAAAATATATGATTCGTAAAAATAAAGAATAACATAAACTAAATAAACAAAACTATAGAAGTCTAATATAAAAAGTAGATCAAATTTTTGTAAATTAATACCCGAATGAATGAATATCATAACAAATGAGACAAGTGAAATATCTAATATCCAAAAGTAAATAAAAAATACTAAGTAGATATAATAACATAAACATTTTAATCGTCAAAAACAAGCTAAGTATATCTATATATGTACATATAGGTATATATGGAATATTAAAATAAGTTTAGTATTAAATTAATATCTATAACTAATTAACCTATAAAAGTAATTATACATTTGAATAATATACGCAATTTACCAACAATTGATAAAACATGTATAGAAAATCATGAATTATTTAATAATAGTATGTACAATTATGTTACTTAGGAATATTTAACAGGAATTTTAACACTTTAACTGTAAGACTTACTATGGTATATAAGATATGAATAATAAATATATCAAATATAAGGTTACTTTGTTCTTATAACCTTACCTTATTGATTAAAAAGGTCGTATCAGTTTAAAATATATGGAAAATATACAGGTTATATAATAACTGTATATTACAAAAAGCTCCCAATATATATATATATATAAATCGAGTAATAAGTATATACCTCAACTTTCCAGGTTAGAAGGAGGTGTCAAAATACCCAACCGTATCAATGCATTTATGTATCTTTTACATTTCGTATTCTTCCGTCCTGTATAGTACATTGCTGTAATAGTAAAATCTAAATGAAAAATATACACTGTATATATATATTTAATATATACTTCAAGTTATAAGCATATAATTGGCTTCCTTATTGTCAAGAGTTTTATGAAACGCACATTTTAAAGATGCTGAAATGAAACTGAACCAAGTTCTTCAGATATGTATACACCATACAGAATTGATAACTCAACTGTACATGTAATGTTTAGTATAGTCTGGAAATCCAAATAGCAAGAAAGCCATAATTCATATATACATTTATAAATTTCACCCTGTGTACAAACCCTATTTTTTGTGCGTCATCGGTTGACACTGTCAATCAAAAATGTTACACTCTAGTTTGTCACTTTTCAAATCTATATAATCAATGTTTGTTGGGGAAAATAATAGTAACAAATATAAATAATTTGCAAGAATATATCAATAGCTCCATAAATTTATAGGTATATTCACCTCTAATTTATACTGAAGAAATGAAAATATATGTACGGTTAGCTACATATATATATTGGTCATAAAATATAGACCACACGAAATCAAGGTCAGTTGAGTTTTATACAGAATATATACAGCAACTATAAAGCGTAACTTCAACCTAACATATTATCCAATTACTACTTACATGGAATAATAGCGTTAATGTGTATAACTTCTATATTATGCACGAAAAAATAATTATTCTCATTATGTTAATACACAGAGATGTTCATATATATTATTAGAAATATAAAGTATAAATGTATTACCTACATAAAAGGGGAAAAAAAGTTTATATTGCACCCTATCAATAGTGAAAAGCAAATTCAAAGTATTCTTATAAAAGCAAAATTGTCATTGAAAAACAATATCACCCGTTATAGTTTATGTTTTAATATAACATATATATGTATATATGTCCACATATTATGTATTATCGTAAAGTATGTGAGCGTCGCGTGTCGTGCAAGGTTGACATAAGTAAGATATGAAGAATGATTACCGGTCGGGTAGTTGATAAGTTAATTTGAGAAACATATATACACAGTATACTAAAACCGACCAGCCACATAAAAGCATATTAATTAATGTTCTCCCATATATGAAGAAGAAGGGGAAGATATACAAGTTTTGTGCATAGGTGGAGGTATTTAAACCATTTTCTCATAAAACATAAAGCAGTTCTGTACACAATTAATACGGCTTAATATACATCTAATAATATAGATAAACCAGAACAGGTGATATTTCGTATATATATAGGGCAATAAATCACATTTTATGGAGAATAAATTAGGCATATATCACCACTAAATAGCATGACATAAAAAACTGCTCTTACATACACACATACCTAACATAGTTATGAAGAAACATAACATTAGATTAGAAAGCGTATGTTAGAAACTCCCACCTGATCTAAATTATTGTTAAGTCTAGTCGCAAATATATAATGTGTTAAAAATTTATCTATTATAGTTTTAAAAAGATAGATGATGATATATTTGATGGATCCCTCGAAAATATATTACAACTGAAATGTACTGAGATGAGAAATACTATAAACAAATATAAGCATAGAGAAATGAACACATTGTAAAACCTTTGTAAATATAAAATATAATGTACATATTATATACATAGTATATAGTATATAGTCATTGGCTTCATCGCAATGCAAAAGAAAGGAAGATGAAAAGAATCAAGCAGGCAGGTAAAGATAATTAGCATTATATAGAGAGAGTCAACTACATTATAATGTGAAATATGGGCTGGATTGAGCTAAAGGGTAGGTATAGGTATAAACCTCTTATATAGCAGAAAAATGCAATAGGATTAAAAGCGGCTGCGTATTGGGAAACAAAGTGTAAATAAGTGAGACCAAGCTCCCAATGAAGCGTAATAACAAAGCGACAGATATTGGATGGATGTGGAGAGATACAGTTGGCTGCTTACATCTCCTAATATATATTATGTATATTAATATGGGAGCTGGAGACGTGTGAGCTGTCTTCATACAGATATTATATTATTATACTTACATACAATACAAATAAACGAGAAATAAGTTTACTGTTTTATCCCAAGTTGTAAATCATGGGTATAGACAAAGTAACGTCTTCAATATTAAAAAAAGAATACGTCTAAAACTCTAATAACAGACTACTTATACAATTCAAGAGTCTAGTCCGTTAACATCATAACCCTACCCAACTTGCCTAATGAATAAAGTTCAATTTTATAGTATTTTATATAAATTAATTTACATTTTATATCCGAAATGCACATGTTTAATAAAAATGTATTCTTTCTAAGTAACACGGTCATTCTAAGAATGTATAATAATAATAATACAAAAATACTACTGCAAGCTACATGTGCTGCTATAATTCACCATATTGTCAATTGAACTACATATGAACTGGATTTGATCGCGAAAACCGTCACCTCTTTATGTCCTATATTATGTTTAAATACTAAGTAAACTTACAATATTGTTAGTATAGCATTAATTACCAAAAGTAGGAGTAATATTAATAATAAAGGAAGTTTTTAATTAAGGACTTTTTGCAAACGATAACGTTTCTAAAATGTATAAATATAAATATGCACAGATTAAATATGTTACAACAGACACACGAAGAACAATTTCAGGTAATGTTTTAGAAAACACATCATACAACCATCAACGAGCATCGTGAAACCTGCTTAACTTGTTAATCAAAGAAGGAAAGACCCTCCCACCATCAGTCCTAACTATATTCCCAATCATATCTACTAACTATATAACCATAGTGCCGAGTGTCTATAATATACATCAGCGCTGCCTAAACTTGACACCTTCCTTCGTCACTGTATTAATACATACTGTAGATTGATAGTACCAAGAGCGCATATGGGGATAGAATAAGGTATGCAACTAACGATTGTACGCGTCATGTACAGAACCGCCGGTCTTTCGCATTCTGTCGTGCAGAACATCATTCAGGAGAAGGGTTAGTGTGTATATGTGTGATAACAGCCTCTTATACAGTCCATGTGACCATTCTTTAAACCTCCATACCTTAAGAAGGCGGCTATGCATAATGAAATGACTGAAGCTATAGGCAACCTCAAAACAGGTATAGAACATCCTCTAGGCAAAATGCGACTTGGACCAGCCATGTGTTATCAGGTGCACAGCACGATACAGATACCAAAAGCGAAGGTTAAAATTAATCTACGTTCAATTCCCTTATTACTCTTCCTATCGTTCTCTCTAAAATTCAATATGCTTCGATCAATATTAAACTTGTATATTTCAAAGAAATGAAACGTGATATCAATATTATTAACACACACTAAAAGTATAAATCCAATATAGACATTGCAAATATTACTATCAAAATTGTCAATATTCTATAACATATTTCGGGTAAAAAATATTTTTAAATGAACATTCTATATCAGGGTATATTACACGCAGCTACTACAACTCATACTCTATACTTATACACCATAAATAGAGGCAACCTTTGATCACGAAAAAATATTGAAATAAAGCCACATCATCCATAATTAATATTAAAACATAGTCATTTTCTGATTAAAAGGGAGTATGCAAATGACAAAAAGAATGTGAAAAAAGACGGAGAAAAAAACAATGTGTAAGATTTTTCATTAAAATTCATTTCTAACATCGAGAAATATAATGTATAAAGTTTCATAAAATCTGGGCATCCTCAACAACAATTTAAATGTATTACTTGTTTCTTACGACAGGGCTCTATAAAAGGTATAGGGGGGGGGGGGGGGAAATGGTAACTCAAAATTGTCGTGATATCTCGATTGATGATAACTTAATCCAGAGACTTCCTAAAAAGCAGATGCTTTTGATAACTACACGCCTGATTTAAGACAAACAGAAGAGGATAAAAGTGACTTATTTAAAAATGTGCTTGTTGGTGATTACAAATCTATATGCGCATGTGTAATGGGGATTAATTAAATAAATAGTACAACAACTCCATATAAATGAAACATGACTAAATGTATACAATATATCTACACAGAGTCCTTAAAACTTGTATAAAATGAAAGACTATTATACACAAGTGTATAGAGAAATTATTAAAAAAATCCGTTATTTTTTTAATATTCTTCACAGGAAAATAGCATATCATATAATATAATACAGCTACTTAAGAAAATAATTACATTACAGAATACTTCTATAATTATAAAATTTAACTTACTATGCAAAATTATTTCAATTGTAATTACAATCAATAGTTTTATTAAATAAGCATAAGCCATAAAGTTACAGATTTCCAATGTATTAATTACTCAAATAGAATTATAATTAAAGCGCAAATAACCGCAATACTGATTGTAACTATAAAATAAATAATTATTTAAGGTCAATAGTGTACTGTAGCTATCATACAATAAATAAAATTTAAAACTCACAAATCCACCATGAGCACCATTAGAATAAGAGGAGTAGGGTGAGAGAAAGTAACTGGCAAATCGAGGGTCAGCGGCAGCAAATGGAACTTTGAGAACTGAAAGAACAAGGTTGAAATAAAATTGTTTCGATTTAACAATATGTTATCATAAAATATAGACATTTAATAAATATTTTGAAACCAATAATAAAGGCGACTCTTGCTAGTAATTTGTAAAATGGCACAAAATCGATGCAATGATCATGCTAACAAACACCGCCAATTAAGCTATTTAATAGGATTCTAGTTTGTAGGTAAGCGCATAGAACATCCAAAAGAGGACAAGTGTCATGAGCAAGAGGCCAATTAATTATTTGACAAGCAGTGCTTCTAAATGGCCAGTTTAAAAGACTTGCCCGATTGTAACCATTTTGCATTCAATACGAACTATAGCTATTCATACCTTGATCACAATATAAAATATGCTTTATTGTGGATGGAGTACAAGGGTGAATAATATATCTACACAATAAAACCAATCTTTCCACCTTTATTATACATTACCACGCCCTAAAGACAAACGACATACGCTTAATGAAAACTGCCACTAATTAGCCCATCGTTTCCCCATAAAATAAATATATAATTGCGCCTATACACGTAAATAATACGCATATTTTGGTCATACATATCTATCATTTCTCGACATTAATATGTAACCATCACATTGAGGAAAGACTCGGGATAATGAACAATGAACAATGAAAAAGAAAAAAGACAGCGAAGGATTCTACACCGTCGTCGGAATACAGGAGCACTTTGAACTAATTAACGACTATCGGTAATAAACATGTGCGCACATCTTTTTGCTTGCCTCTCAATAGAAATGTATTATGACGGACAGGAGCACGATTCTACAATAGGCTAGCTAAGACTAAACTGTAAAAAATAAATAAATAAAGCTTCATACGAAAATTCTAAATAAATACAATCTAAGTTGTCAAATATTAAGGTGTTTATGTCCAGTTTAAACTTTATTGAAATCGTTTATGCTAAGCTAGGAAAAAAACTCGGAAAAATGGAGTTACAAGCGAATGAAAAAAAAACTTGTTAACATATTTCATGAATATGTAGGTATTTATTTATGCTGTATTTCTTCCAGAGTACATAGAAATATATAAGTATTGTATTCGTATTTTCTTTAAGTTAACTACCTATTTCAAGAGTGTTTCCACACTGCAGCAAACTAGAAGATTCTGGTAAATCGAAAATAATTGCAGACTTGTCAACTTATCAGACCCTATGCAAAACCTGGAAGTCGAAACTATAAGCAAAGCGAACTATCCATATAACACGTGATTGAATAAACTACCCAAAAGAGTTCCTCGTGGTCCGGTAGTGCACATTTTCAATGTCATGTGTATATCTTGTTAGCTGTGGTAGTTGGCTGAAATTTAATGGTTCTAAATGATATTCCATGAATCATAGAAATCCAAGGAAGAACCAATTTGGACGTGAATTGAATTAAAAAATGTCAAATTGTACAAACGTTACTTTACTGTAAGAACTCTGTTACTCTCATCTTTTTATCACGGTATACTATATATACACCTAACATATTTGGGTAATTAAATAGTTACCAAAATTATAAATGTAAGGAACAAAATATATATATTTTAAATAATCGTATGATAAACTTTCTTCATAAGAAATAAATTAAATGTATACATGTAAAATCTCAATATAACTTAACAAAACTGTATATGACTTACATGATGCGCCGCCATTCTTAGTCAGGAAATCGAAATCCAATGGTGTCTAAAAATAACAAAACATAAATTACCATTAAAGTATAAATATAGGATTTAAAAAGCCAATCGCATTTAAACATATTGCATTAAATTTATTTATAAACTAAAATAATAAATATGCCATACTTTTATGACAAACTCTACAGAAAATTGTCAGGACAGTTACTTAATAATATATATATATAATTTTGTGAAAGCAAATAAAATAAACTTTAAGGCTAAATGTAAGAATATTACAAATTTATATGAAATTGTTAAAATTCACGTAATCAAATTAAAATTCTTGATATATATAAATATGATTAATATTATTACTCAATTCATTTTTGCAGTATCACAAAAAGAGCTCTAAAACTTAAAATTAACTTTTGTTCTAGCTAAATTTATCCCTCTTCAATATACACTGAATTTTAATGTTATGTTTATAACATATAATAACTATTACACAGAAATCATTTAAAGTGCATGCAATGTTTATAGAAAAAGGTGGTTTGCAATATTAAGCATTATATTTTTATTAATTAAATCTTAACTATCAATTTTTCAATATACAAGAATGTGAAATAAATAGTTTTTATTAAACTGATTTTGAGAGTAATCATTAAAACTAAATAATACTAATCTTCACATTAATTACTAAAAATATAATACTGACATTTAATACAAGAAATAATGTTTACTATATAAATTTTCGATAATAAATAATATTCTCAAAAAGAATGTCATGTCCATTTACAAAAAAAGTTATGAAAGGGTAAGTTAGGAAATTCAGCTTTTTTTATTGTAGAGAACTCCTATTTACAGAAAATATGTAACTGCATACTAAATAAAATCTAGTAATAAAAACTGGCATACAGTTATGTTTAAGTTATTCTTTGTATCATTCTCTGTATTCATAATGCCTTAATATAGATTCATGAGATATTTTTCAATTAGTCAGCTATTGTCAGCGATTTACTTTTTGAACTAATGGCAAACTATAATATTAATTCATAGAAAATGTAATTTTTAATTACTACAGATAATAAATCCTACAGAAATATTCATATAATAAAAATATGAGTATTAGTATACTTAAAAGTAATAATCTGCAAAAGTTGACATTTAAATTCATACATAATGTATCTACTATTTACTAATTCTGTTACAATTTTAATAAAATTATATTCCAAATACCAAATTGATATAATTAAAACAAATATAGTTTTATCTTATATAAAAATTATTAGAATTATAAATGATGATTTTCTAATATTGATATCTAAGCTTATTAAGTCTCATCAGCCATACCATACAACACAAAACTAACCTTTTGATTACAAATTATACAAGCTCTAAAAAAACGTGGATTCTAGATTCCATGCTAAAAGTAATTCTTTTCTTCCACATTACTATGGTTTTATAATATTTTGAAGTACAAAATATAGCTCCTACAAAATGAGGCCAATAGAGACAATTAGCAAATAATGCTGGCTTAGATGTAATTAATTTAATTGAGAAATTTGGGTCTGCATGCATTGATAATATCATCAAAGTCAAGACAGCTTTTATTTACTCCATATTACTATTAATTTCACTCAATTTAACAGTAAAAAATAAATAAATAAATATTTAATTGGCCCCTTTATAAAATACTCATATGTAATATGTAGTTAACATATTGGTAATACAGTAATAAAGACTGAGTTTAAACAACCACATTTGTACTGATTTCATATGTATAGAATTGCAAATGTTATCAGCAGAAAATGGTGTAGTAATAGGGAATGTCCTAGTGTGTATATTAAAGTAAGATTAATTTATTGTTTAATTAACACAGCATCAGAAAGCTATTTGCTTAAAAAATGCTATATAAATATGATGCCAGGGACATCAGAATTAGTAATAATGTTCCTAATAACAAGACTGAAAACATTTGGTAATTATGAAATTTGTTTGGCTTAAGGACTATAATAATATGACCATTTAACCATCAATTTTTAAAATACAACCTCACTCAAAGTAGGTATACACCCTTTCTTTAAACTATTAATTCTACTAAACAATGCTTAATAAAATTATCCATAAATCAGAATAAATATTAATTCGAAAAATATTATCAATATCCATTTCAATATCATCATATTGTGTTTAGTAATCAATAAATAATATGTTTCAATAATATTTGTTTTGAATTATGGATAATTTTAAGCATTGTTTATTAAAAATTAGTTTGAAAAAAGAGTGTGTACTTGTTTTTAACAGGGTTGTATGTATATACATATGTTTTTACATTTAATATATTTACAACTACGTTTTAAACATATGAGCATACAATGTAAAATTACTATGCAATTCAAATTATTAATTTGAGTTAGGAATATTATTTCACATGGAGCTATTCAAAGTACAAAAAATTACTGTGAGAATGATCTAAAGAAAGTACATATACAAAATGAGTCAAAATAAAATTATGAACAATTTACCAAAAGGTAATTTATTTCTTTAGTCTAACTGCCAGAATAAAATTTAGTATTGTCAAGATAATTATAAAGAAATCATTTACAACTTCAATTTATCAAATAAAAATGCATGTCATACAGGTAAGTATTTAAGCCCATATTTAGTAATTTTAAAGACAAAAAACCAGAAATTTACAGTGGAAACTAATTTAAGATGAAATGAACTTTTTAGTATATATTACAAATTTTAAAGATATTGTGTTGAATACAGTGTTGTAATACAAAGTTTAAAAAATATTGATTAAAATAAAAAAATTAAAATAAACTCATTCAAAACAATTTTCTACTATTGAGTCAGTCAGTCAGTCATACATACATACTACATACATACATACATATAATACCTATACTTTATTCTGTCATGTGATTAAAATTATTTATTGTTAGAAAAAATTAAAGGTTATATATCAAAATATATCTGATGATATCTAACAAGTCAATAGGTGCTTTAACACAATAAAATGGGTGATCATGTTATGTTTAATCAGAAAAGCATATTTTGCGTATTTATACAAACTGTGAGATGGTCTGTTCATTTAAGCTTATTGACTAGAATATATTGCTTAGTTTTATTGGTTAACCAGTATTTAAATAATGACAACGTTTTAGTATAGTCAATATAGGATAGACATACCAACTTGTACATAAATGTACTGTAGTAGAAGTATTTGATAGAAAACAGATGTCCATGATTGACAGATATGGCTAGTGTAAATAACTGCACTACATTGAGACAGATGTTTCCAATATAATAGTTATATAACTAAAACTTATATTATTTATTTGCATTCAAGTGGTATTTCACATACAAGTATTATTGTCATATGAAAATCAATAAATGTAATCAACAATATGTAAATTTTTATAATTTATAAGTAAGTATATGTATACCTATATATTGAATGGATAATATCCAAAATGATGTAAATATCTATAGTTGAAATGATTATAATTATACTTTAAAAAGTAAATCTCACACTTCTTTTTGAAAATGCTTTGATTTCACAAATCTCACAAAGTGATATTTCAAGAAATGAATTTCACTTTTTGTTTATAAATTGCAATATCTGTGTTTGCTAATATATACATATTATCTAACCATTTCATAACATTATGCTTATTTTCTCAATATCCAAGTTACATTATAAATTGTATGAAGAAAATAAACATACAATAAATTGAATTAGCTAGTTACAAAAATTGACCAATACAAATAATTTGATTTAAATATATAATATTCTATAATTTATATATAAAAACTGTGATAATTTTTCTGTAAAAATTCTAATTTGATTTAGCATTTCTATAATCTGAGAATGTTTAAGGTACCTATTTTCTAGGTATATATAATGTATCATGATTTTGATAGTTATGTAATTATATCCCATAACTTAGCTAAAATGTATACAATATTTTTATCTGTTAAGTCAAGCAATATAAACAAAGATAAAATGCTCACATTGCTTCTACATATTACATTAATTATGTACATATTTTCTGATGTAATTGATTGATATACAATACCTAAATAACAGTAAAAATAAATATAAAATAGAGGGTATAGAGGGTGCCCTGTGTATCTGGAGTTATCATTTCTCATCAATATGATTGGACAGGACCATGAAGAACATATTTGGCATGCATGGCTTTGATGTCAGAATCTCTTGAAAGTCTACTATTCCCCAACAATTACAAGAAGCAAAAACAGTTTTATGCTCAATTGCTAACTAACCTATCACTGACAATACAGCCATGGAAAACAAGAGAACTACAAGTAAAAAAACAGATTTTTGAGGAGAGACTAAAATGCACTTAAGGCTAGTTTTTATTCTAATAAGGCTGTAACTGTATTTTTGGTGTCTAATGGCACTAGACAAAGGGTATTCAAATATACTATAGTAATACAAAAAGTGTCATATGATTATTGAATGAGATATTGAACATACAGTTATTTATTCAAAATGTGTAGTTTTAAAATTTGAATATATGTTATAACTCAAATAAACATTTCTATGAATCTATATAGTTAATATTTAAAATTCAAATCATTTTGCTTACATAAATTGGTTTATGGTTCTATTGTTTGCCAATGTTTCAATATTATTTGGTAATATTGAAACAAAGACAATGGCTGGCAGGCTTAAAATGAAAAAAAAATAACTAAGGATGAAAAAAAATCACAGGCTCAATTTAATATTTTTATTCAAATGGCAAGACTATCAAAAGCATTAAAAATTCATCTATGTACTGCAGTAAATACAAAATATTATCTATGCACTAGAAATAATCAAAAGTGGAATTTATCAAATGATGCATATTATAAGACACATGTGAACAGGTATACAGGTGGATCAAATTAAAACATTACTTACATTTACAAATATGTGCAACATATACTTTTTATTAGTAAAAGTTACTCAGGAAGTAGATGCCATAACTGTCTCCTCACTTGTATGTTTCTGTACTATAAGCATATTCTTAATAACAACAAAATATTGCCACACTAAAAATATCACAAATTGCAGGTGCAATTAAATTACAGGTAGCAGTAGCACTGCAACTGTATGTCAGAGATACCAGTATATAGCTTACATGATTTGATTTTCAGTTCTTGTTTTCTAATAATGAATTTTATTGCATTCATAAAAAATATGGCAATGTGTTTAGGCCTTTAAAGTTTGAATATATTTTAAAGATTTATAGAAATGAAAAAAAATGCTTTGAGTTACCAAACCTGTACTTAACTCAAAAGTGACAAAAATTGACTTAAGGTTCTCTTGTTTTTTAAATGTCATAGAATAGGCTACATTTCAGTAATGGATAACTTATATAAGTATCCTGGATGCAAGAAATAGTTAGGCTTTGTCAAACATGGATGAAAATCCAGGATGCTCTACTATTACTACTAGTTACTTTATACTACTGCTAGGTAAATATATTTTATGCAGATGTTATAAAATTGTTAACAGAAAATTAAAAAATATTTTTAAATGTAAATTTATTAATAATAATATATCTAACTTACTTCATATATCCTACATCTTCATAGCTTTTAAAACATTATTTGTGAAATACAAAATGTGGACATTATACTCTATTATGATAGTTAGAACTTCAATTAAAAAGGGAAAAAATATTATATTGTTTTAAACTTTAAGTTTAGTTCTTAAACAAATATATGTCAGTCTTCAGTGGCAAGATTACTCAAAATATTAATTATCAGCATAATTTTTTCATATATTTACACATATATAAATTATAAATATTGTCAATGATGACAACCAATCATCATAATATCAGTGATATTTAATTTTAGTATTGATAATGTCACTGCACTGGCACTGGTAGTGGTGACTGGGCACTGGCAGCTGGCAACATTTAAATTACATAACATTTCTCATAAATAATGACAGCCTCTATATGAAATCTAAATATCATGTAAATAAATGTTATAACAGAATTACTATCATAAATCAATTACTGGACGTGTTTATAATGTAAAAATTAACATTTTCAAAAAATAAATATTTTTAAAATACATACTTGGCCTTCTCCTTCTATAACTAATCCAACTTTATCTTCTGTAAGATTTTCTGAAGATTTCTCCTGTTCTTCTTCTTCACCTTCATCCTTATAAACTTTTACTTCGTCTGTACAAGATAAATCATCTGCTCCTGTAGCATTCATGTGCGGCATTCTACGCCGATCTCAGCTGTCGGCTACTTTTCATGCCAAGGGAACGAAAGCTGCCATAACAAACATATGACGTCACATCAAATAAAAATATGTAAACATACATGTATGTATTCAAATTTATTTTATATACAAGTATTATTAAAAAATATGTGCAAAGAGGATAAAACATAATTAAAAATTATAGTTTTGTTTTAAATTATGTACACAATTTATGTATAGTAAAATCAAACTTACTTTCGATCCAGTGTTTATATTTTTCAGATGTTAGTAACGGTTATTATTATTTTTTACCTATATCTTTCAACCTTGAATTAAATGAATAGGTTATTGAAAATACTAGAATTTTGATACTGGAAATGAATTTAACCAATAGAAATTTATTTGCTATTTGTTCTAACACCTTATTTGTCTATAATCTAAAAAAACTAAAAAGCAAAGATAAATTTAGATCAAGTTAAAATATTTTTGTCATTTCTTACATTTTTAAAATATATTTGAGGTCCTATATTTTTATCTATTATCTTAAGTTTGACAAAAATAATAGTTACTTATAATTTCAAATAATAGATGTATATAATTATAGGGTATATAATAAAATGCTTAAATTTAACTGTATTCTGTTATCTTATGGCTATGGCACCCAAAGGTGATCCCGTATTTTAGCATCCCAAATTAATTTTTTTTCCAAATTTAATAAAAAACATATAAAAACAAAAAATATATAAAATTTAAAAAAAAATGTTGTATTTAGATCAGAAATGTTGGGGACAAATAATATTACAAAGGATATTGTTCAGTAACAGCAAA
>JAYRBW010006675.1:0-35055 GCA_036023295.1 Invenusta paracnida
ATATATAATACTTACACCAATATTTTAAGTAAACTGAGGTATAATTGGAATAGAACTTAGAAATATAATATGTATAATAATATATGTAAATATACTTTAGTTGATATATTTATTCTAATCACTATACGAGAGAAGAATAAAATTTAGTAATTTGTATAATATTCTAAAACGTAGCATGTGTAAAATGTGTATGCGTATAAAACAAGCAGTAAAATGACATGGAATTTTTTAAACTATATTAAACTCAATCTATGGTAAATATTTAATCATATGGAGAATGTTTATATGAGTAGTTTATAGTGGTATACAACAGTCTCGTTATAAGCAAATATCGATAGAATGTAAAACTTAAGTTTAATGAAAGCCAACAAAAGCTTTGTAAACAGAAATATCGCATAAGCCTAACTCATATGATTCCAGTAATATTATAGTTCTACATACACTATTCGTAAAGAACATTTTTATCTATAAATTGTTAATTCACCCAATTTCACAATTTATTAAATATAAGGACAACACTTGATCAACATATTAACTTTACGGTGCTTTTGATACCAAAACATAATTATTAACCCATTACCCATATTTATGTAGAATTTTATGTTATTCGTTCGATGAATGTATTTATATTTATGTATAATATTTCGACTTATCAATTAATTTATTCAAAAAGTAAGTTTAGAAAATCTTTTTTGAGCTCAATATAGCAATTAAAGTATACTAAAATGTGACAATAAATATTTATATTTATATTTAACCACCAAATTGTTTGAAAACAAACAATCAAAGTGGAAAGACATTCAGAAATAACAAATAAAATACAGGTGAAACAACAGAGGAAGAAAACAGTGGATGAAAAAATAAAAATGGCGACGAACACAAAAAATACGAAAAACACAAAGTTTGGTTTACATCGACAAAGAGTGATCATATGAGTGACAATTACAAAAAAATGAAAAAATGAAATGCAAAAGCATTAACAGTAATTCAGAACAAGAAAATTTTTAACAATTTTTAAATTTAAGGAAATTATTTTATCATCTGCAAGAAGCTAGTAGATTGTTTTAGTTTTCCGAACCCCAAAATTTGAAACCACCGGCTGCGGCAACTGAATTGGCGATTGAGGAATGTTGCTGATTGAGATCGTAAATAGTGTTGGTAAATTTTGAGTATGAGCCGCAATAAGTTGGTCTCTAAGACAATTTGGAATTTCACCATAAATTCCTTTGTGCACGTGACAGCCGATTTTAAAAATGACTATTTTTATAGGATACCACTCAATAAAGGATACTGAGTTTAGGTTGTGCGGTTAACAGCTTGGCTCCTGTTGGATAGATAGGCATTAAACCAATTTAACACAGTGAAAGAAAAACCAAAACGATTTTTCAACCTGTCCAGTAGGATGTTGTGATCAATAGTATCAAAAGCAGCTGACAAATCCAAGAATAAGATGCAAGTGATAAGGCCATTGTTGATTGCTGAGGTGAGGTCTGAGTGCAGTTTCGGTAGAAAAACCAAGCCGATAAGCTGACTTAAATTTAAATGGAAATAACAAAGCCGACAAGATATAAAAAATCCTTTTTAGCCCAATGCGTTCGATAAATTTGGAAAGAAACGATAGGCAAGACACCTGGCGGTAATTCTGGAGATTCTCCTTATCAAGAGTGCTCTTTTTGATAAGTGGTGTGATGATGGCTTGTTTCTCGGAGAGAGGTAACGATCCGCTGGTAATAGAAGCATTAGCGTTAACTAAAAAAGTAGGAGAAAAAATATGATGGATTATTTAATAATCGAAGTCGGAATAGAGTTGGGAGAACATGAATTTGTACTCATCGAAGAAAGGATTTCTCTGGTTTCATCGAGAGATACTTTCTCAAATTGAGAGAGTTCAATACCTGTGAAAGCAGACTCAGGTTGAGAGCAAAATGTAGGAAAACTATTTCTGATAGCATTTATTTAATTATCGAAGAAAGCAGGGAAATCATTGCAGCAATCGAGATCAGATATCGATGTTGGTAGAGCATTAGATGAACGATTTTGGAGAAGAGAATCTATTGCAGTCCAACGTTTTTGGGAGATTTAGAGTTTGACTCAACGAATGAAGAATAATAGTCTGATTAAGTCTTTGTAATCAGAGAACGGACTCGATTGCGTTGTGAAGTAAAAATTCGATCAATATTATCACAGGAGATGCGCCAGAGAGATTCAAGTTTTCGACGTTTGCGAATGGCAATGCGAATACTGTGGTTGAACCATGAAGCACTGGGACGTTCACATACATTTAAAAATAACGAAGGAGCATTTTTATCGAGTACTTGAGAAACGCTAGTATTATAAGTAGTAACAAGAACAGTAATTGAAAAATTGTCAGAGGAAAAATTTGTTTGATAAAGGGGAGAAGAAATAAGGTCTTCGTTAAAAGTGGAAATGTCGACTTTCTAACTTGGGTTCTTTAAAACGTAGGAGTGGGCTTTGCTAGAGAGTATAGAGAGTTGGCACAGTATGAGTTAATGGTCACTGATGTCAGAGGTGTGAATGGAGGTGGGTTGCACTGTGACGTCATCAATAGATGAGAAAACCAGATCAAGAATGTGATGCACGAGGTTATATTAAGAGATTACAAAAAGAGGTTACGAAATTTGCGCGTTGAGTGAACATGTGGGTTGTCCAAATGAATATTGAAATCCCCAAGAAATATATGCCTGTTTTTATTCAAAGTACGTTCAAAAAGATCTTCGAATTAATCAAAGAAAACAGATATATTTGAGTTAAAATGGCGATAAATGATAGTGATAGTTAAAGGAGTGATAAAACAATTTGTGAACACTAAGGTGAGTTGTTCGAAATAAGTAAACAATGGGAACTCAAGCCCAATGTAGTTGAAAGATTTCCTAAAGATTACACCGGTACCACCACCTAATTTAGACAGAGAACGAAGTTGAAAATAACTGTTAAAACCAGTAATAGTGATTTTCTTTAGAGGAAGGGTGAAATAAGAATGTTCTATCTTCTATCTAACGTTCAGACAATCTATAAAATTGCTCTATAAATTTTCAATTTTTCTCATAAACTTTAAAAGTTCAAATTAAAATGATCAAAATATCTTTGTGATAGATAAAAGTAACTAGGTACTCTTATTTATGTGAATAACATGTGAAAGAATTATGGAATATCATGTTTCCACAACAACAAAAAGTTATTTCTGAAAATGTGTAGCTATTAATTCTCAATTTTAATTTATCTGTATTTTACCAATTAAAACATAATATTAATAAAAAGCAGTATGCACTGTAATCTCACAGATAAAAATCTATTTATTACAACTTATTACCATTACTATTATTAGAGGTCAGTACACATAATTGTACTTTTAATTACAATCAAACCAATTTTTAGTGACTTTTAAATGTATTTTCATGACAACGTTCATGCGGCTATAACTACATGTGTGAGTGCATTATTCAATGAATAATTTCCATAATAATTATAATTCAGGACAAAATAAAAATGATGTTAACAAAATTTTGATTGCTTTTATTTTTTAACTAAACAGATTTTTCAAATTCATGGAATAATGGAAGAAGAAATAATTATTTTGAAATAAATGATTTAAAATGTTGATTACATATTCTTTGGTGATAATTCTTTTTTTAAATGAAAGTTTCTTGCATAAATATGAGAAAATAATTGATAAATTGCGTTTATAAATGTGTAATTATGTGTAGTCTGTATTATATCTAGAACTCACATTTCAAATTACAATCATATTTTAAAATATCATAACTATTTGTTTTTCTACAACAGTTAAGAATGTACTTATTCATAAATAATATTTGTGCTTATGTAACTGTCATAAATTAAAACTTACAAATTTGATTACCAGTTATAAAATAATTAGAAAATAATAATCATAATAGTATAAACTATTAAATAAATAGTATAAACTATTAAATAAATAGTATTTATTAAATAATACTTATTTCATGGTTAAGAAAAAAACATGAGAGCAATGTTACGTCCTGTCGGTAGCTTATAAAAAATATTTTTGTTGCCAAAAGTACGAGAATCAAAGCAGAAATTACTATGTAGATATCAAACTTTCCAAGCTGACATGGTAGTCATGGTACAATACTAAACTACATACATACATACATACATGTGTGTACATGCGTAGGTATTTATAAGATTGAATGCGAAAAATTAGTTGAGTTTACTTTTTCTAGCAAGATTCTAAAATACCCTCATTAATATTTACCACAATAGGAATCATTAAAATAGCAACATACAAAAGCGTAATAATATGACAGAATAGCGAAATAATTAGCAGGGGGTTTAATAATCTTGGAAAATTATTATAGTACAATATACTAAGTTGCCACATTAATATTGATAACAAAATATTCTATTTAATGCGCATTTACAACGATGTGAATAACCACTCACTATTCCTTATATGAATCAGAATGTACATCTGGCTAGTTAGATGGCGAACAATATAATAAATAAGGCTTTGTGTGTCCTAACAACACAAATAGTTTCATTTACGTCAGTCGATGCAGTGTGGTAAGCAAGTTAGTAAAATACCAATCAATAGTGTAGCACTGCGTACAAATAACTAGCATACGCTATGTGCACGAATTTTTCTAAATATAGGAGATGATTACTGAAAAAATTATGTTACTTGGCTTTAACTTTATTAATTATACAGTAGAGATATTTTAGGCTACCTACAAAGCACACTTACTACATCCTAATTAATAGATTTTGTATAAAGTTTATACAAAAAGTCCATAGTTACTGGTGTAAAAAGTATTAATTTTATCAATCTAAATACACTAATTCAGAAAAAATTCCAAAAAGAATTCTAACCTGACTATAAAATAGATAGATATAGCAATAAGAAAAATTATCACTGAGATTTTAGAAAAGAAAAAATAACTAATTGATAATTACAAATTATAGAATTTTTAACGATGTCAAATATCACAAATATTAATGTAAAACCCATAATATTCCTTATTAGTGGTCCAAAATTGTCTTTAAAAGCTATGATTTAATAGTATTTATTTTTAAACTATTAAACCATAATTTCCCTGACTTCTATTCGATTGTATTCGATTGTTAAAATATATATTCATATAGCCTGTAAATGTATTCAATTAACAATTCGAACTATTTAATTTCTATTGAATAATAAAAAATATTTAAATAAATTAAGAAATACAGTATTAATATAAAAGGAAATAAATATTGATAAAACTTTTATTTTCATATGGAATGAATGAAAGGATAAAATGAGATGTATACAAGATGCATACGAAAATATGTAATTAAAATTAACATAAAAATTGTGTATAAGTATTTAGAATATAATTATCGATAACCCCAAAAGGTATAAGTACATTCTTAAATAGAAATAAATAAGTATGAACAAATACTGGAATAATATAACCTCTAATATAACTTGTAAAATTTAATAGCAATACAGAAAAATCCATTCATCAAACCTGAATAAAATCGAAATAATATATGCTGTTATACCAAGTGTTGTGTAACATTGAATGGCATGTATTTAAAAATATGGCATATTAGTAATGAATACACTTAAAAATGAAATTAGTAGTAAAAAAGACTACATATTAAAAGTTATGAAATTATTAAATTACCATGGTCAAGAAATAACGAAAGTAATAATCAGATTATTTAGAGTATTTTATACATGTACATCGATTAAATCAACATGAGTAAAGAGGCTTTGTATTTTTTAATGTCAATTGTTTCAACGTTAAGTTGATTAACACTCAAATCCTTTTGTATCTTTTGTGTTGGTAGCTTTAGAAAGGAATGTGTGCGGATTCATAAGATCCCTTGTTTACCAAGTATATCCTGCACCGTCATCACCAAACCACATGTTATGCCTCTTTTGACTGGCGACCACTGTATGTCCATGCATGGCAGCCATTTGCGCGGAGTTTGGCGCGCATCCGGGCGGTGGCGGCTGATATATGGTAAATAGAAGGGAAAACAGATACGGTTTTATATTCGAGATCATAAAAATAATTTAGTCCTATTATTAAGATATATTCATCTCGTATAAGTTATGTATAATAAATTAACAGACAAGTATACAATGTAGGGCTTAGAATAGTCAATTTGAAACACATGCATTTATAAAATATATTTCCTATATAATACAGAATAGCTAAACATATTATATACATATATATAATATTATTGAGCATAACAAAACATATCTTCACAAAATATAACATACCTCATTTTCAGTACAACACTAAAACTTAATTTAGACTAAACACGCAACTTAAAAATTATGAACATGCCGCAATAAAGGTATACAGTTTACCAACGATTTATATAAGCTTTCACCAAAGTATGTACACCTACTCTAATAATATAATTCTCCTACTACCCTGAACACAGCTCTCGTATTCAGGAATATAAACAAATAAAAACTCAAAACTAGATCGTTCCATTAAAAACATAAATATTATATGCAAACATTTGTAATGAAAATTAAATAACAAACGTGTTTTCAAATAATAATATAAATGAGGTTTTGAATATCATTTACAAATAAGCTATAAGAAAATTTGGTAACCTTGGTTACACTAATGCACAATACCTAGAGAAACCTCATGCCACATCTCGAGGAAACTATTGATTGCTTAATTAAACCTTTGTTAACAGTCCTATAGCCCATAATAATACTTTAATTAATATGTCTCTTTGAACAATATACAGTTACTTTTTAAATAAAAAATAAAATTTAGAACTATTAAATAAAGAATTTTGCCATGATAAATACATACATAACAAGAGATGCTGACATAAATTCACACAATGGATAAGTGAAAATAGTTAGAGTTGGATTAGTTTAGCTTAACAGCATTTATGTAACTAACTAAATATTTTTATTTACTGTTATTATTAAAACATTGTATTGAAATTACGATTACAATGAATTGCGCTTTAGACTTGCTGCATGCAATAATAATAATAATAATTAAGAAGTTTAATGAACATTATATATATGTAAATTATAGAAGAAACTCCTGGCTGTCTTGAATGTTTAGATAATACAATATAAGAATAAACTGCACAACAAGTATTATACGTATTCAATCCCAAGGAAATATAAGTTAAAATAAATTTTATTTATTCAACCTGAGCGTTTTAGAGATTTATAAGGATATTATTTTTCTTAAACCGAAACAAATATACTTTCTATATATGTCCCATTCATATATATACATCGCTTGGTGACTTTATTCACATAGTAATCCTTTCCAAATAGCTCAGCCTTATAGCTATCAGTAGTCATTATTTTTCTTTACCCAACACCTATATATTATGCAATATTACATATTATTTTACAACATTCAGTATTGGTTTATAGTAATAAAATTTAAAAAAGTTTGTCTAAGCAGTTTGAGTAAAACTTTTGTGTGGAAAAATATCGATTATAAAGAACAATTATATTATTCATTGTTGTGTTGTTATGATAAAATATATTAATATTAATTATATCGAAATAATTTTAGTAAAACTGGGGGGAAATTTCCACAAAAAATCGATTATTATTTTTTAATTCAACTATTCTCAAAACTTACGTACAATTTTGGAATAATTTTTTTACATAATATATGTATATAATTTGATTATATAGTACATAAAAAAAGGATTTACAGGAATGTTCGGTTGACTAATCCCATCAAATCTCGCTCCAGAGTCAAAGGCCCCCTTGGCATAGACAGTGACATTTGAATGTGATGTAGGAGGATAAGCACCTGGCATTTGACCACCTGGATAAGGCCCTACAGCCCCTGGATATGAAGCCTGCTGTTGATAGGCGCCAGCCGGATAGCCCTGCTGTTGTTGATGTTGACCAGGATAGTACATGCCTCCAGAAGCTGGCGGGTAAGCAGCCCCACCTCCACCAGCCATAGGCGGTTGTTGCCATTGGTTTCCATAGTAACCACCAGTGCTTCCTGGAGGCATCATTCCAGGAGGGTATCCTCCACCGGGTGTCGAAAATGGAGAGCCACCGGCTCCATAGACTGGTGGGGCAGTTGCAGGTGGGTAAGCAGCGTTGTAGGGGGGAGGTGGCTCCATTGGGTACTGGTTGTTGTTGCCATAGTTACTTGGGGTTGGTGGTGGGCCACCATTACCTGAAGGCCAATAAAAGAGACATTATATGTAATTAAGTAATAACATGTGGTTTTAACCGTTTCTGGATTTGTAAACAGTTAAATTATAAAATTTCATAACCAAAAAGCTTTTACATTAATAAAACTACAGTAGAATATTTTACTAGGTATACAAGGATTATTAAGATTATATACTTAAGACAACTCATGTATATGTTATAATTGCTTAAATATCATTCATGCTATTTTAAAAGATTTTTTTCTTGAACATAATTAATAAACATTTAATTATACTCATTTCAATAAAACATATTAAAATGCAACTATTTTACTATTGCTTCAAATATACAATGTGATGCAACAAAAAATCAACAAGAGTTTAACACTAGAATATATCCATGGAAATCTCAGTTTAAATTATATTTATGTAAATAAAATGTGTACAATAATTTTCAAAATAATAGTTCCAGTTGTTTTAATAAAGTAATTACACATAAATAAATTAGTTATTATATGCATTAATTACACTTTAACTAACAATAACATAACAAAAACAGAAATTGCTAAAGAATAATTTATACTAGCTTCTTCAGTAACTTTGTTTCTAGTTTTATAAAACTGTGTATTAACTTGTATTTCTAAGATATTTCTCATATTTCTATTATGATTTCTTGGCTTGGTATAATGTTTTTTAATGCACAGTTCAACACATTTCTATTGTGTACAGTTTTGTGACAAATGAGTGATAATCTTAGTTTTGTATGATCATAAATTCTTAATATATTACAACTTTTGTGTAGTTCATTTGTGCTATACAGTGGAGATTTTTTAAATAATTTTGAGTAATCGATTTTTTGTTCTTTGTAGTTGTTTTAGCCATGAATTATTCTTTCTACCATATATTTCAATGACATAGTTTATCTTCGAAAAGGACAATGATTTATATATTAGTATTAACTTTTGGTTTTTTGGAATTATGATTTTAATTCCATAGAAAAGGGGAATCTGTTTGTTGAAGTCATTTATGAGTTTTTGTATATGTTTATTCCAATTAAGGTTATCTTCTATTATTAATCCTAGATATTTGGTTGAGTTTTGTTTGAATATTGGCTCATTGTCTAGTGTTAGATTAATATCTTTTTTTCACCTAAGTGAAATCCAGGTAGTGTGTTTTAGTAAGATTAAGAGTTAATCTATTACTGTTTAACCACTTAGAGCATGTCTATAATAATAATAATAATAATAAGCGTTTATTGACATAAATGGAAATCAAAAAGTAATATACAAAGTATTTAAGGAGCAAGCAATGAAGGATAAAAAACTGAAGAAAGAAGAAAAAAAGAAGAAACATACAACATATACTATTAAGGTTAATACTATGATACTATAATTATTACGATATTACTACTATGTCTATAGTGCTTTATTGGCTTTGTTTTCTAAATCATGATAGTTATTTGCAATGCAAAAGATGTTTGTGTCATCAGCAAATAGATTTATTTCATTTTCAGCAGCTAAGGTTTTTGTATCATTAATATGTAGAGTGGATAAAATTGGACCTAAAACACTCCCTTGTGGGACACCAAAGCTTATACTTTCTATTTTAGAATCTATATCATTTACATGTGTATAGCACTGTCTATTAGTTAGATAGCTTTTTATAAATGTGTTGTAAGGTCCTATAATTCCATAATAGTGTAATTTTTAAGGAAAATGTTGTTATCTATACTATCAAAGGCATTTTGTAAGTCAATAAGTGTATATTATCTCACTCTATGGAGGAGATAAACAATAAGAATCTATGAGTTGAAGACGAGTAGATTCTGATTGTTTACTCCGACATAGAGTGATATAGTAGAATGTATCCAAAGATATTGATTTATATTTATATTTAAGTTAAAAAATTAAATATACAGAATGCATATTAAATGGCAAATCATTTTACAGAATGCCTGACTTTGAGGAAGACTTATAAAACTCAGAAGAATGCGATATATTGTTCAATGAAGTGAATGATATTTTAGTTGAGAATAAGAAAAGTTGATTTAAGGAAGCCTCTGAAGAAACCATACTAAATAGTTGCTAAGCTGCTGATCATAACTGAGACATCTTTGCATCTTTAATGAGCAAAATGAGTGCACTCAGAAGAATTTAATAATTAAAGTGTATCTCAGTAGAATCCCAAGATGGCTAATCATAGGCTACCACTGTCTTTGTTCATGTCATTGCCAATATGAATGAGCTGCAATGCAGGTCAAAATTACATGTTGTACATAATTAACTTCTACCCCTTACCTCAAATGTTGTTGGAGCTGCAATTCAGGTCAAAGTCGTCATTAACTTCTACTCGCTCCACTCAAATGTTATTGACTGTCTTAATTGATCATATAAAAGTTTACACAGTCTTAGCCACATGCCTTGCAATTCTGTGCAGAAAGAGAGAAATATAGCCCCAGCCTGCAATGCAGATGCAGGCTGGCTATGTTGACACAATCTATAACCAGAGGAGTACCCACACAGACGAGTTTGTATGGACACAACAGTTATTATTACATCATTCTGTATTTCTGGGGTGCTGGTGAGCAATTACAGGCAACAGAAATTGACAGAGTGAAAAATTGATGAATACAATTAGGGTGCAGTGAAACTTTTAATCAGTGGTGTATGCTATATTTTTAACTGAGCTGGTATGCATTATGCTACAGGGGCGGATGCAGGATTTTCATAAGGGGGGTGTGCTGAAAAAAGGGCACTTGTTTCCAATACTGAATTTTTAATAGAAAGAGCCCTATTTTTAAACATTTTATGAGCAATAAATGGGGCATAATTAAAAATTGCAAAAAATTACATTTTATAATAACATAGTCTATAAATATATTTACTGATATGAGTTCTATAGTACATGGTTCTGTAATATAAAATCAACACAGGAAAACATTTTATGGGTATTATCATGTCTAAATGTATATAAATATAGACTAAAACAAACTATATATATATATATAACAAACAAATAAATTGTCTTCTGTATTCCTAACTAGGTTTTATTAATACCTTGTCACTTCCCAAGAGATTAAAACTAAGTTAAAACATAATTTAAATTATGTAGGCATATATGCATGATACATATTATTTATATACAGGGTGTCCACATATATTTAAAAAATTTTTTGAGTACATTCAAGACATTTTGAGTACATTCAAGACATTTTGAGTACACAAACAAAAAAATTGAGTACATATATATAAATATTTATTTAGTATAATCTAGCATATCTGTATAAATTTACATGTATTGAACAGGTACTGTACCATGTGTACATCCATGTAAACACCCTATAGGTACATATTAGTACATAGAATGTTTACCAATATGTTTTACAAAGTCATCAAGAGTATGAATGTCTGTCTGGTATGAATATGTTCAAAATTGATAATATTAATAAAAAGTGAAGCAAAAGATATATAGAACTGTCAGTTAAACAAAAAATCAGTTAGTTCATATCTGAAATCTCCAATTAGTCCCTACCTAGGCTAAATGTCAGCTCAGCATGCCAGGGTCGCCTATCTCCCTGTGATCATAATAGTCATGCTTAGCAGCATTTATGCAAAAATAAATATGAGAAAACTCACATTGAAATTTACTACTGGTTGAGCATATGGACAGTGACTGAGCAGACTAGCAAATTATGCTAATCCACTTGCATTAATTCGAGCACTGACAAAAAACTTAAGTACATTTTTGAGTACTTTCAAGTACACATTTAAAATTCGAGTACATTTGAGTACATGTGGACACCCTGTATATATGTGATAGGGCTAAAAGGGTTAATAACTTGCTCAAAATAAGGATTTTGGCATCACTTGTCCATTTATTGTTTTCTACCTGTCCATAATAATTTTACCTGACCAAGAGATAACATTTTATACTAATTTTATACAAAAGAGAAAACAAATTGTTATACACATTTTTATTTAGAACTGAATTATATACATAGTTGCATATAATATAATATATACAATATAATTAAAACTTCAAAATTGGCATAATTTATACCAGTTTATTTTATAATTTTAGCAGATGGATATATACACAACAACAGCTTTTAAACAAACAAGTAACCAGAGAAAGGTCATAAATAACTAATAAATGTAGGTATTCACATTGTGATAAATGCAAAGTAAAATAATAGATTTATGAGTATTTTGAGCATTTAGCTCTCAGCTAATATGCAACATGGTTTAATGAGTTAAAACATACAAGTTAACATAATATTAATTATGATATAATACAAAGGAATGTATATAGGAATTGAAATTACACATTTAAAAGTCAGACTGCACTGTCTCACTGTCACTAATATTATATCTATTATATAATATATTAGATGTGGCCTCTTTATATTATAGGTTTCTCCTACATTCCAGTGACATGCAAGCACCGAGTGTCAATGATATACAAAGTTAAATAAATAATTATGTTTGCTTTCTACAGCTATATACCTTTTATATTATTAGGCACTTTTACATACCAACAAATTTCACTAAAATAAATTGGGTGAAATACATTTTATATGTGATACTGAATCTAGTAATTTCAATATTCCTATATTCCTGATTGAATATGGAAAATTGTATTATTCATTTCATGTGGTATATTTATTCATTACATTATTCAATATAAATAATACAATGACAATACAGTAGTGCACAATTTGCAGTAGATTCAAATTATTATTATAAAAATTAAATAAATATATTTGGTCAAAGTAATAAGAACAATAATTCTATATTGTAATATCTACTCCTAGCAAAATAGACAATTTATCACATATCATAAATAAATATTATATAGCATCTTAATATAGGCAGATTTTGTGTCTGTTAGAAGCTAGCTAGGTATCAGAGATTTGTAACTATGACATCTAGGTGGTTTGTCTGTTTTTAGAATTTGATGTGTTTTTCTTTATAATTATTAACAGTGCCATTCATTATGAAATATATTATTAGGTTATTTGTCTATTATTCATATTAATATATATATATACATATATGCCTAAATATATAGGCACATGTAGTAAAAAAAACCTACCTTTCCATGGGCAATCAGACAGCCCTTACTTTGAGGACTGCTACATATATAATAACAAGCCAGTATTAAAGATGCAGTGGATTAAGAAAGCAGATGACTGACCTCTGAAAGCAAAAGCTGCACAAAAGATAATGCATCTCATTTTCTTTGATGCACAAGGAATAATCTATGACCATATCATTGCACTTGGGTATACTGTTAATAGTGGTATTTTATTATAATATGAAATAAGTATAGGGTTTCTAAACGTTGTAAATGCCTATTGCACTATAAATTTTAAAAAAATCTTCGAAATGTTGTGACTGTGGTTGCACTACAGATAGATTTTAGGCAAGAATAATTCAATTAAATAGCCAATTTAATTTTTGGAAATTAAATAAATACTTTAGCAGCTAAAAATAAATTCTATCTAATGAAGATGACATTTTTTAACATCTAACTTTCTTATCATTGGAAATGTATGTTCTTGCAATGTAGCTTGAATTAACTTCCATGACATTTACAATATAAAATGAATGTTAGAGAAATTCTTGTGTATTAGCAAAACAGTATGATTGATTTATTTCTATTGATTTTATACTATTATTAGTACAATAATTTAATTTATTTATTTATTCTTTCTATGTGTGCATATCTTGGTTCTGTACATTCTTTGTTCATAGTCTTTCCAGTTATGACAAATCCCTGTATCATTAGAATCAATTGACTATAATTTAGTAATACAAAAATCAATTCAGACATGTATGTGTGTGTATACATATAATTGATTGACTTAAATAGCTATAAACCAGATAGATACACCAATTTAGCTCTCATTTATATCAGTCAATCACTGATTCCAAAAATGGTAAAATAAGGGCTAGGGATTATAATTTAAATGTTAGATATCATGGGCATAGCCAGGATTTTCTATGGAGGGGTTTGGATTTGAAATTACTGGATCTTGTCTACTTACCAAGTCAGGCTCTTACTTAGAGGTCAATTTTGTAAAAATAGAACAGTCGGATTTTTAAAGCAATAAATTTATTTCAAAATATTTCAATCACAATTTTAACTCTGACAAGTAGGATGTGGGCTGGAGATCATATAAGTTAGGACACAGTACTAATTAAGTGTTGAAACAACAATTGATAAATAGTTTTAATTGATTATTTTACAATACTTTAGAATGAATCATGTTATATTATCTAGTTATTATAAGTATACAACCGATTTTTAGATTATTGGAAATATTAGGTATAATGTTTAACAATTAACTTTTAAATGTAAATTTCTTGGCCCATCAATGCTCTGACATAGGTATGGAGCCAACAAAGAGAACTATAAACGCTCTCATTTTGTATGTGTATATATGTACATAATTCAACGTTTGTCTCCCTATAACCTACCTACCATAATTATAATGTTGAATATGCATATAATGAATATGCAAACTAGTAGATATATATATAGATATTAATAAATCTGTACTTTTCTTGGTCTATTAGTCAGTGATCAATAAACACAATCAAATGCATCACAAACATTTTTTTTCTCCATTGAGCGGGCCAAATTTTGTTCTGCAGAGGAGTTCAACCGAACCCCTCGAACCCTCCTGGCTACGCCTATGGATATATATTAAAATTAATACATTCATTATAATAATACACCTTAATAATAGCTATTAATTATTATAACTAGTATTCATATTAATTATTAATTATGATTTTAATTAAATAATTAATTTGTTAATAATCATGCATCAGAATGGCTACCCATCCTTTGGTGCTGCAGTAAATGACCATTATTTATACTTATTATAATTATTTTACTAGTAATGGCATAATTTTAATTAATATATTGTTATTATTAATTATAATATTAATTAATTTGTTAATATTCATACCTGTGAATCACTAATCATCCAGTAGTGCTAAAATAAATAAGTGCAAATATTTATAATTTGTTACTTTTTTTACCATTTAAAAGTATATAATATTATTACAATTGTTTTCTTACTATTTAGTTTTATGAAACTTATATATATATATAACAAACAGACAAAGTCTCTTCCTAATTCTACAAAGAACAATATTTGAATCTAGATTTCTATGAACATACTATGCTGTTTAAATAATAATATACTTAGAAAAAGTGAATAATATTAATAATTAATAGGATTAAATAGTTTAAATCAGAATGTTGCAACTCAGTTAATCAATGGCTATTAAAGATTTAAAAAGTTACAATTTTACAATAAATACTATTAAGCAAGTTGCTAAATAAAAGTTGCAAGAAAGCTTAAAAATCAATAACTCCTATTTTTAATCTCAATATAGTTTGATTATATAGTATTAAAATTAATTTACTAAGTAGATACTGTTTGTGTAAAGTAATTTAAAGGAAGCCTTGTATAATTTATAGTTCCATTATATATAACTTGAGAGGCATCCATTTCATTAAAATGTTTATTCTATAATGATATATTTTGGATTTGAGTTGAGCCAAGGAAAGAGAAGCGTAGGCTATCTATCAACTGTTACTGAAGAAATATATTATATGTGTATTGTTTATTACCAAAAGAGATAATCATTTATAAGGATAATTACAGGGACACTGCTAATTATCAACATTTGTATTTGTATTTTATTATTGAAAGTGCAAACCAGCAAGTATTAATACGCATGATCAAGTTGTGTACAGATTGGGATAATTATGTGTCAGTGATATTATAAGTAATACAGAGGCAGTGATGCCAGTAATTCAGTGTCATTTTGTATATCGGATGACACCGAGACTCCACCAAACCATACCCTTGTTCTTCAATTTTCAATCCAGCTGGAGGAGTAAGGTATGAGATGTCTTTTAATGTTGAATGAGCGATTGGTGCAAGAAGTCAAGGCAAAGCTATGGCTGCTGATAAACTGACAGGTTTTCTGTTCTTTTGAGATCTTCTTGGCTAGTGTGACATGGTGATGCAGTTGTTGGGTCCCAAGATATGTTCATTTCAGCCTATCCAGCAATGGCACAGTGAGTGTTGAAGGCTCCATCAGTGCACACTTCATCACAGTAATCCCACAAAAGGGGTACAATAGATTATAGAGCTGTTAAAGGCTCTATCTGGCCACAATTCATCACAGTAATCCCACAAAAAGGGTACACTAGAGCTGTTACCAAAGATTTGCACTCATGGTCACCCAAAACATCTTTGGAAGTATGTGAACTTGTAACATTAACTGATGAATGATATTATTATTTGAAATACTTTCCCTTTGTTTTATGAATAGGCTTAGGACTGCCATTAATCATTATTTTAAGATATAGATACTAAAAAATAATATAGCTTACTACAGAAAATTAATTTTTACAAACGCACATATATTAAGTTGTCTCTTACTAATGATCTGCCAGACATTTGATTAGCATAGACGGTTTTTAAAGAAAATTGTCCATGCTGCGTTCATTTAAAAAAAACTTCAAAGTAATAAATTGTTATTTTTTTTGCTTTTCAGTTAATGAAAACGGATTTACAAACAATTGAAATATGCCAGGTTGGTTTTAAATTTGTGATTCTATTTTTTACACATTTTATCATGTTTTGAACTAAAATCATTATATAAGATCACATTTATATTGAATTATTTTATATTTAGCTTAGAGACCTTTTTATCCTTCTCTCCTTATCTTTCCTTTCCTGGGTGCTTCTGTGTTTTCATACAAACATACTTATAATCATACTTACAAACATCCCTGATATAATAACACCTCAAAACTAGTCAGTGGTTTTGAGAGTGGGTCTGTCCTCCCCTCTCCTCTTTCTCCTCTCCTCTCCCCTATCTCATCACCTCTCTCATCTCTCCTCTCTCCACTATCTCATCTCCTCTCTTCTTTATTTCATCTCTCCTCTCTCCCCTCTCCTCTCTTCTCTCTCATTTATCTCATCTCTCCTCTCCTCTCCTCTCCTCTCATCCCCTCTCCTCTCCTCTCCTCTCCTCTCCTCTTCTCTTCTCTTCTCTTCTCTCCTCTCCTCTCCTCTCTCATTTTCAGGAAGAAGGCACTTTACTTCAAGCGTGCATCAAAAAGCATCCAGGAGCTCGTGATCTTTTCCACGCAATTCTGCAGTGTGGTGCTGATATGATGCAGATGAACCCGGTAGGTTAAAATACGTCATTAAACTTATGCAATTTAAAGACATATTGCACACTCGTTCAGTGAGAAAATTAGTCATTTTTTGTTTCATTCATATTTTCTATTGTCTTGTTAGCTCGACCTGTTAGTCTACTGTATATGTAGTCTGTATCTGAAGTTACAACTCAAAATATATATTAACGAATTGCAATTATTTAAGTAACAGTAAATATAACACTCCGCTTAATATATTCATTCAAGTCATTTGCTGGACATATTACTAAATAAGTATCATTCATTTGATGATGTCAAATTTATTGTTCAAAGTTACTATTAGTAGTATTACTTATTCGTTTTAATATTGATTGATATCGCACAAATTGATCTAAGGAATTTACCAAATTATTGACTGATTCAAAAAATATTGAAAAGAATTCTATTCTAATAAATGCGATTCAGTACACAACAAAAGAAACTATCAAATTTGAATCAAAAGATGAGAAACCCTTGATGTGGTAATTATAGTTGATAGCAATATGTTTGCGTGCGTCCTATCCATGTACAATCAAGAATATGAGTCGATAAAGTGAGGCACGGGGTATCCAAGCTGGCGATTGTGTTAGTGCGCTAAAATGATGTAATATAGAACAGTATAATACAGATATGGGTCGAAAATACGATATGTTCATATTGATACCACAGAAATGGTTGCAAAATACAAGTTCCATAACTCACAATGTGCTTAGAAATGTGATGGGAGCTAAATGCATACTTGACAGTAAGTAAACATATAAACATATTTTAGAAGGCGGCTTATGTTGCAGTATAGGCGCAAGAATAAGGTAAGTAACAGATGCAAAAGTATGTATGGGATGTATATCTAAAATAAAATAAGCTAACACACTTACACAGAGTTGTAAAATGGATGCGTCTTGAGTGAGTTAGATGAGAAAGACGCAGAGAAAGCGAACCCAATAAACACGATAGGGAGTGCTTGTATCTGGCAGGATTGACGATGTTTGCAGACTAGGCTACTATATCGGTGTTTGTGAGGTAGCGGAGAAATGTAGTAGGCGGATTGTACCGCTGCTATAAGTCAATGTAAGCTTACTCAAATCAGACCTGTGTCACTCCCAAAATTGAGTACACATACTATTTTCCTCAGACTATTACATCACGGCTATTCTCAAGGAACACCTCACAAATACGAACAGTAACGTTTACAAACATCGTCAATCCTGCACAGAGATATTGATCCGATCGGGCTGGAGAGTATTAGGCTTGCGCCTAATTATATTACACATGCCCAGGAGAGGAGAAGCGAAAAGAGAGGATAGTGGAGAGGGGAGGAGAGATGAGAGGAGAGGCGAAAAGAGAAGATAGTGGAGAGGGGCGAAGAGAGGAGAGGAGAGGCGAAAAGAGATGAGATGAGAGGAGAGGAGAGGTCTTATGCCCAAAATCAACAATGATAATGAGGGTCTTCTTGGTTGCCTTGGGGTATTGCTTTCTTTCTTATAGGAGATTAGAGACAGTAACACCAGGCTGCACTATAGCCTTGAGGATATACACCTTTTTGTTTCCCATGCCATAAACGTCGTCGTAGCCTCAAAGCTACAGGCGTCCCCGGGCGGCTTTGCCTAGAGAAGTGCAACAGCCCCGCGCGAGCCTAATCTGCCTGTGTCATTCATGTCCCAGCAGAAGGAAGGTTCGTTCCTGACGGTCCAGAGCTTTAGACTTGTTTTTATAAAACTGTGGGTAGAAGAAAGACAGATTGATCCGATTCAACTTCGCTTCAAAGAAGCCTTGGCCATCGCCTCACACGGCCCTGCAATCAATTCTAAATCAGCCTGGGAAGCACTTCCCCATCTTGTTTGATGAGTTAGTTTTCTCTACGTTCACTCCAAACACACCCATTTTACAGCTTTCGTGTAAGCATGTTAGCATATTTTTGATTTATACTTTTAGAGTTTGTGCGTTCCCATGTTGTACATTTGTTAATTGCCTTCTTTTTGTTCTGCCACAAAAGCCTTCTAAAAAGCTACGCTGCATTGCCACTGTGCTAATTGTTAATCCGATGACGCAGCAGAATGAACATATAATTGTGTCACTTTGTCTCTGTGCAGTTGTTTGTTGCATTTCGTCTTGCTATAAATTTAAATATAGCCGTTTTAGAAAAGATTATCAAGTCAATTATAGCAATCAATTAATTTAGTTCTTAATGAATATAGATGTACATTCGTGAAATGATCCAATTTGAGATAGCAATCGTGAAGGCAGTAGCGTGGTGGCAATATTTTGGTTAAGGCGATTTTTAGCCGAACCAAAAAAATCGCCTTTATTTTGATATATATTTTTGTAAATTTTGACCCTTATAGGCTGAAGTTATTTATTGATGAAACTGAAAATTGGTATGAATGTAGAGCAAGGTGTGTATATTATATATTTGGCTAGGGTGTATGGTCTGTTCAGTAGTTTTCTGTAACTTTGGCTCCGGCGTAAAATCGCCTTAACCCAATATTTTATGCTAAATATAAATAAAAGAAATATAGTATTGGCATTTTATTTTATATATTTTATAAGACGAAATAATTCGTTTTACATAAAACGAGATGCACTGACCCCTTTATACATTTTACATCGAGTATAGATTTAGCTCCCAGCACATTGTGAGTTGTGGAACTTGTATTTTCGACCCATATCTGTATTATACTGTTCTATATTACATCATTTTAGCGCACTAACATAATCGTTAGCTTGGATACCCCGTGCCTCACTTTATCGACTCATATTCTTGATTGTACATGGATAGGACGCACGCCAAAATATCGCTATCAACTATAAATATCACCGCATTAAGTGGTTCTGATTTTTTATTGATTATTTATAATGATTATAAAGGTTAAAATAGCAAGATATTATCAACATCAAATTGTGACTTAATTGTGACATTCAATATGGCATTACCTAATATATAGTTTCAATTCAATATTTTTAACACGTGTGACCACAATTTGCATTCTGTTACCCAAATGTTTATTTATTTGCTTGTTTTGAGTTTTTAAATGATCTAAATGGAAATATTTTTAGCTTAAATATTCTATTCAAAGTATAAATTTCTTTTAAAACATGGAATTGTTTATTAACTCCAACGAAGATAGAATATTAATGTATCCACTGGATATATTCTACGATTAAAAATGCTAATTCCTCCTCAGTTTACCTTATCAGTGACCATGGCAACTCATCTTGCATGGCGATTAGCCTCTATCGTAGAAGTCGACATTTTGAAGTTACCTTTTTACAATATCCTACGAATTATACACTCACGACCAAATCTACTTTAGAGCAGTATATTTATATCAATGCTCACAACGACTCACGTTCAATTCAATGCTATGGTTGTATTCGAATGTTATTGTTGTCATGGTTGCCACTTAATGCTCCGTGAATTGATTTCCTTTTCATTTTGTTATCTTGACTCGGATGTTGAAGAGAGTTATAGTTAAATGATTGTGACATACAAGTTAGTCAATTACTTCACTGTACCATTATTATATAACAAACCTTTCTGTAAGTCTAATGTTTCAATTAACGATAATTGGTTATATTCGCCTAATGACAGTGAAATATACCTTTTAAATGTTTTATTTAACCGTAAAACATATTTTGATAAGTGTAAATTAAAACTATAGATAAGAGTCTACCATCATCATGACACTCCCGGGTATGGTGGTACCATCAGGATGTAACAAAACCTTATCTGTAGGCTCAAACATACCAAGTAACACCTATCAAAATAACTAGTTGAAGTGCTCCATGAATTCTGCCCTTGCATCCAGAAAGGAGTCAGCGCCTACTTCACGATGTTCCTGGACCCGGACGCCGATGTCTCTGAAGCTCTCCGTTCCCTCTTCAAGAAGTACCACCCGGGGCTTTGGACAGCTGTTCTCAACGATGACATTGAGGCGGTCCGTGCTGGTGTGAACCTCTGGTGTCGAACGGACATCATCAAGGTAGAAGACAGTGAGGAAGCACCAGAATGTAATATGTAACTCATAATAATCAGATTGTTTCTTTGATTGCTTTCAGAATCAAACCTCTCTGCGAGAATTGGCTCTACAAAAAGGAACGGAAGATATCATCCGTATTATATCAAATATGGATGCTTCTCTTGTGAGTTCTGGAAACAGTCCATCCACTCCCTTTCCTTCCTTCATTCCTTCCTTCCTTCCTTCATTCCCTCCTTCCTTCCTTCCTTCCTTCCTTCCTTCCTTCTTTCCTTCCTTCCTTCCTTCTTTCCTTCCTTCCTTCCTTCCTTCCTTCCTTCCTTCCTTCCTTCCTTCCTTCCTTCCTTCCTTCCTTCCTTCCTTCCTGTCTTCCTGCCTTCCTTCCACCCTTCCTTCTTTCCGTCCTTTTTTTCTTCGTTCCTTCCTTTTTTCCTTCGTTCCTTCCTTCCTTCTCTTCTTCCTTCCTGCTTTCAGCCCTCACACCCCCACACATTCTAAGTTCTCTCACCTTTCTCTCCAAAAGCGATTAGCCCATGCTGTCATGGCTGACGATGCATCAGCTCTGCGTAGAGTGCTTGAATCATCCGACCCTCCTGCTAACCCCAACATTCGGAACATGGGCACCTTCAACTCAACACCGCTTTGCTACGCCATCCAGTACAACAATCTGGAAATGGTCGAGCTTCTCATCTCCAATGGAGCATCACTAGAATCTCTTTTGGTGCTTTCTGACGAGGTGAGTTTGCTCCTTTGATTACATTCTCCACCAAGTAAAATGGTTTGTAGCCTCACGTACTGGAATACCATGACTATGACATTTGTCTTTCTATTATCGTGACAGTCAGAGTTACCGGTTCTCTTCCTCGCTCTGAGAAAACACGTTTCCATAGAGATTCTTCGACAGGTTCTGTCTGAGGCGGCCGATAAAAAACTTCTCGATAGACTCAAATACAAAGTGAGCTGCTCTCTTTACTCAAACTTTGTCTTCCCAAATGTTGTATATTTGCATAAGTATAAATTTTTGTACACCCATTCTAGTCATTTGAGTAATAGTATGTCCTTCGTTATCGCTTTTTACGTACATAAATATTAATTTTTAAGTGTGTGTGGCTCTATTTAATCGTTATTTTTTCTATTCTCGCCTGTCTTCTCTTCTCTCACCTGTCTAATATTCTCTTCTCTCTTCTGTCTACTCTTCTCTCCTCTATTCTATTTTCTCTCTTCTCTCTTCTCTCTTCTCTTTTCTGTCTACTCTTCTCTCTTCTGTCTCCTCTCTTCTCTTCTCTCTTCTGTCTCCTCTCTTCTCTTCTCTCTTCTGTCTTCTCTCTTCTCTCCTCTCTTCTCTCTTCTCTCTCCTCTATTCTCTCTTCTGTCTACTCTTCTCTCCTCTCCTCTCTTCTCTCCTCTCTTCTCTTCTCTCTTCTCTCCTCTCTTCTCTCTTCTCTACTCTCTTCTCTCTTATCTCTTCTCTTTTCTCTCTTCTCTCTTCTCTCTACTCTTCTCTACTTTCTTTTCTCTTCTCTCTTCTCTCTACTCTTCTCTCTTCTCTCTACTCTTCTCTTCTCTCTTCTGTCTACTCTTCTCTTCTCTCTTCTCTCTTCTCTCTTCTGTCTTCTCTCTTCTGTCTACTCTTCTCTTCTCTCTTCTGTCTACTCTTCTCTCTTCTCTCTTCTGTCTACTCTCTTCTGTCTACTCTTCTCTCTTCTCTCTTCTGTCTTCTCTCTTCTGTCTACTCTTCTCTCTTCTCTCTTCTGTCTTCTCTCTTCTGTCTACTCTTCTCTTTTCTCTCTAGTCGAGCTCACCACTTCACTTTGCCATCGAAGAAGGCATCAAGAAGAAGAGTCTGCGTGTTCTTCTACGCTCTGTATCAGCAAAACTTCTCGCCATGAGGGATCAGGTAACTTGGCCTATGCATTGTAGACTATAGTCGTATTATTCTCTGACATTCTATTCTATCTCCCATACTTTTCTTTCTTCTTCAGTACAACTTTACCGCCTTCGATCTTTGCTCTACTCAAAGTCGACGTGAGATATTCGAAGAAGTAGGCAGGCACCCGTTCTCCCATCACACACTCTCTTTCTCCCTCACTCCTGTCATTTTCATTTCAGCATCTGCTCGACGTCGTAGCTCGTCAGGACAAACAGTATCTCCTCGACCTCACCGCAAATGGATATGAGTACCTCTGGCGGGTCATCGTGAGTTTCGAGTTTCATTACTTTGCATCTTCCTTTTAAAGTGAATCGTAATATATGCATGCATACAAATCACTTTTCCTTGAATCCAACACGAGTTCCTTTAATTTAATTTTTAGTTGTCGGATTTAAATATTAATTAGTGAAACACAAAGATTACCCGACTGGCCTCAAATGATTTAAGATACCAAAGATTTCTCCAATATAGATCGATATTTGATCAACCGTTTCTTGATTGGGTGAACGCTGTTTGAACCTATTTCATGATTAATTCGCAGAAAGTGCAGTTCTCAATGTAAAGTAATTTAAACAATAAGTTTATCCTTTATTTTAACAATTCGATTAACATGTTTTGTAAAATTACTCGTGAAATTATTGGCCGGTGATTCAAAGAATATCTGTTTTCAGCGAACTCCAATTCAATTGGGAAGAGGCCTTGTCGTTTAAAGTTCTCGAGAGTGATATGGTATTTAGATGGTCCATATTAGACATGAATACCAATTATTGACGTCGTATATTTTAATTCGATATTACTTCAATGATAGACGCTGGCTTGTCACAGTATTAGGCGCCTCCAGCATGACCGCTACCTTACTCGGGTCATCACTCATTTTCTCTCGTGTATATTTCAGGAATTGGCTCCCGACCCACCCTCGAACCTGGACATGTTGAAGAAGCTGGAGGTAAGAACTCGTACACTGAAGTAGACATTTCAAAACAAATTTCCAAATCTTAAGGCCGACAAATGTTCTCCTTACATTTGAGGTTCCCATAGTGTGGTTACTGTATAGCGTATTTCTTAAATACAGTTTAATGGTATTATAATAAATATTATTTCCTTGAAATGCCTCTCTGCTTCGCTTTTATGCGTAAATTTAGTAAATTAAGAGTTATTGATTTAATCATGTAATTATTCGGTGATATTTGTCCAAAAATGTCGACGCTCGCACGCTGAATTTCGATGATTCATCATTTATCTAACTGGATAGACTCTCATTTCTATGTTTTAGAGTATATCTAAATATTTTCTAGTATTGTATGTTTTGGCGATTGTAGAATTACATTGCTTTCTGTCCGGTAAAGCCATGTTGGTAAGTGTTCTTTAGTTCTGACAGATAATTTACGTAATATCAGAACAATGTACATGACTACATCCGCAATTACATTTACAACAGTAAATTACTACTTTGGAGTTGTCAAATATACGTATTTTGTCTTTTATTCTACTGATAGTAGTGAGCAAGTAGTGCGGAAAAGAATAGCAGGATTATAACTTGGATCGCTGCGTTTAGTCAAGTTGATTCAATTCTGATGCAATAAACGTTCAGCTCAATCTTTCGCATACACGACTCTTTCGGCCACCAATAAAAAAGAACACTTCTTTTTATGAAAAAATATATTTACACAAAACGTATCTGTGTATTCAGTAAAGTTAAATAGATTTTTTTAAATACTAGGATTTTAGCGTGTAAGTCTAATAATCCCCTCAATTGTATTAAATGATTTCAAATTTATAGTTACTCAAATAATTGTAGATTATAATTCGACCTTAAAAATGAATGAAATAATACAAGTCACGAATCAGCTTCACACGTAAGTATGATTATGAAAATAGATTAGTAAATATGAGTAGGGGAATCCAGAGAGCTATAAAAAGACTTTCGTCAGAAATTGTGCAGCTATGTTCTTGGCAATATCTCGAGCATACATAATTAAATAAGAGAACAAATTTTTAGTTTTAATTTGGTTGTAACTTACGCTTTATACATACACAAATATTACTATGATATCGTTATTGATGTATTTATTGATTGGTTAGCCGTTTAGTTAAAGTTAAATGTGAGTTATAAAATTGCGATACATGCCAGTCTAGGACCTGTCATTACCACAGCAGTCTCCTCTCCTCTCCTCTCCTCTCCTCTCTCCTACAGCGCCACATTGTCCAATTCTCTCTAGCCATAGAAACAGCTGACTTGCCTAGCCTCCAGTCACAACTCCTCTTCGTCCATGCTGGAAACACCGTCTGTGTCGCAAATTGTCGCTCCAGAGGTGATGGACAACCCTTCCTTCACAAAGCTGTTATTCGTCTCAATCTTCCAGCCGTTCATCTGCTCTGCTCAGTCCTTCTTGGAACTCTTCATACAAAACTCGACGCCATCAGGGATCAGGTGCCTCTCTTTAATTTTGTATTGCCATCATTCTCGAATGTATTATAAATTACATTTCACAGCTGCCACTGAATGTTTTGTTGTGTATTATTACATATTTAAATAGTATATATACAATTTTTCTTCTAGAAATATACATAAGTAAATAGGACTTTCCATTATTGATCTGCGCCATTTTGTCTTCCTATGCCTGCCGTGACACTTTGGGGATGCTTTCTTTCAGTTCGGCAGGACGGCTCTGTGCTACGCTCTGGCTCAGCCAGATGGAGATCCTATTGCTCAAGTTCTCGTCGAATTCGGAGCAAGCGAGTTTACTGTCGACAATGTCTGTCTCTCTCTCTCCTATCTGTGGGTCTCTCTCTCTCTCTCCCACTCTCTCTCTCTCTCTCTATCCAGGACAATCGCTCCCCAGCTGGATTCCGTGACGAACGGAACTCAACCCGAGTGCCAGCGTTCCTCCAGTTCCACCGCGGTCCTCTTGTGGACCGAACCGGCATGGCCGAGCCCTCTCTGTGGCCCGGGGGAGCTGGCGGGGCTGGCTGGGGGCCCCTGCACCGGGTCCACTCGGCCGATTGTCGTGGTCAGTGTGGTGACCACACGCCGCCCCTCGTGGGCAGGAAGAAGGTGGCTTCCGAGTCGCCTGCGCTCGACGGGAACCAGAGAGATGATGATGAAGGAGGAGATGATCTGGAGGATGAGGACGACGATGACGAGGATGATGACGATGGAGGCTGTGTCATCCTCTGAATGCCTTCTTTCCGTCATCTCACGAAGGCAGTTATTTACAGTCTTTCATCGTGTTTCTGAGAGGCCCCATAGAATCTTTTGAGAGACTATTTTATTTGTGAAGTTTCTTAGTAAGAAATCTTAGTTTTATCTGTCTTAAAAAGAAATCTAAGTTCTAACTGTCTTTAAAAAATCCTAGTTTTAGCTGTCTTAAAAAGAAATCCTAGTTTTAGCTGTCTTAAAAAGAAATCCAAGTTTTAGCTGTCTTAAAAAGAAATCCAAGTTTTAGCTGTCTTAAAAAGAAATCCAAGTTTTAGCTGTCTTAGTAAGAAATCCAAGTTTTAGCTGTCTTAGTAAGAAATCCAAGTTTTAACTGTCTTAAAAAGAAATCCAAGTTTTAGCTGTCTTAGTAAGAAATCCAAGTTTTAACTCTCTTAGTAAGAAATCCAAGTTTGCATTATAGTTTCTTTGTAAGAATAATATGTCTACCCTTTATCTCTTTACTAACGGAATTTCAATGTTTGCATGTCATCTTATTAACATTTGATGCTTTTTTGTGTCTTTTTTCTTGTTGTCTCAAAATATCAACAGTTTTAGCATTTTATATTTCTAGCCTTTCTCCTTTTCTGGTGTATTCCAAAGTGTTTGCACCAATCACATATCGAGCATTTATTTTTATTTTCGAATCGCGTGTTTTGTGTTATTTCATTACTTATACATATACATCTATATTTCTGTGTTTTTGTTTGATTTTATGTTGACCTTAAACTCATCATGTGATAATATCGGTGACGATATGTAGCTTCTGCCACATAGCTGTTGGTGTCTGTCAACCTTTGTCTTGTAGATTTGTGTCATCTTTCTAACGTGTGGTATAATCCAGTCTTGTTTCTGTACATAATTTGAAACACATTGGCATTAGTGACCTCCCAAATTTGACATTGAAATTCAAATGAATATTCGCATTTATCTATTGTATATTGATTTCATTAGAAACATGCATTAATAGCGCAGTCATTGTGTTATTTATTCTCCATTATTATGAATAAACCGGTCATTGTTAGCCAACTTAAAGTTTGTCGACTTTCTCGTCAATGAGGCTAAAGATGACTATTTAGGGGCCATCCGAATATTACGTCATCAAATTTTCGACCTGTCACCCCTCCCCCCCCCCCGTCGTCATCAAACATCATCATCAGTCCCACCCCCCCCCCCCCTGGAAAAGTATTACGTGATATTATGTCAGCAGTCACCAGTTGTACGTTTACCAATATCTATGTATACATGATTATACATGTCACGTTCTCATTCAAACAAAGTATTCTACATATTTTTATATACTTACTCCTAAAAAGAAAAAAGAAACACATTTGTCCAAAAGCAGTGTAATTTTATACAGGAGCAATCAATTTTACACGCACATATAAAATAGTTTTTTTAATAATAATTACACATTAATGTATTCTGCACGAAAAATGTCGAAAATGTTGTCCCGTGGTGCGATTGTTTCGATGTCCCAATGCGTAACTCCCTCTTCCTCTGGCTCTTCTTCTCCTTCATCTCCTTCATCCTCTTCCTCCTGATGCGGAAATAATGTCTTGCAAACCTAAAAGAAATACATAAGGTTTAAAATAATTAGCTATGCTATATATTTTCAATACTGTATAGTATTAATAAAAACTTCATGTGAACCTTAAAATATTAATAATTTATAAATATGTGTTCCGTATAGGTACCTTGGCTTTCGTATGGCGTTGTTTGGCATTTTTTGTTGTAAAATACAGCCCACATGCGCCACAAAGTCGGGACGACAATTGGTTCTGGACGGAAGGACAATGAAGGTCAAACGGTAAGGGTTTTCGTGGCTCGAGTTTTGATAGTGCCAGGCGCTGAGTTAGACTTCCGAATTTACCCGAATTTTCGTCAGCCACTTTGATTCCTAAATTGTGAAATATATAAAAATCTAAACATTCATTTAATTTATAATTCTAAGTTTTCTATTTACAATTATTGTGTACATACCCTCTTCGGAATGGACAAAGCGCAGTGGTGTCGGCAGAAAACGTCCAGGCAAAATGTCGTGTAGTACTGTTCGTGGTGTTTTACAGCAGCTCTCGTCGGCACATTTTGTAATTTGGAGGCAATATTGTGACTGGCGCACATGATTTTGTGTCCAGTTTTCGTCAGGGAACTCGAACTGAGGTAGTTCATTTTCTGGATCAACATATGTGGATGTGACTGGATATTTGTCGATAATCTGAAAGTATATAGTAATTAATGATTACATATTATTTAAACTAAAGCGCACAAATTAATAAGTTTATTTATTTAGGTACCGCACCGTTTTGCTCCAGACTTCTGCCAAAGTTTCTCCGGCTTTTTTAAAGTTTAACTTTTCCAAGTCGGCATTGACTGTCTTCCCACATTTGTCCAAATGTGACCCATAGTGTTTATGAGGCAAAACAAGTCCAGAGAGGTCGTGACTTAAGGGAGCCATGCGTCTCTCCACCGCATTAAATGCAGACTGCCCAGGAGCATGTGTTGCAACAAAAACGGCGTCCAAATTGTAATCCTTTATAACAAAATAAAGTTGATGTATTTTGAGTTACTATTTATATTTGCTAACAAATTTTTGAACAGATCGCAATTTTACATACATTGAAAATTTTGGTCCAACCAGCAAGAGTCTTTGCATAGCGTGGGTTTTCATCTGGCCCTCCATCGACTGTCACGATAAGCACGGGCTTCAGTTCGTTTGAAGCAGTTCGAAACAATTTGAATTCCTATATTCAATATATTGATAAATGGTACTGATATGTTGCTTGGTATTGTATTATATACTTATTTTATACTTGTAACAGAAAATACATACCTCTAACTGAACCAGACTGTTGAAATCTGCAACATGAGATGCGGCGCTGCTCTTGTCATGCTTTCCTGATCTAATTGCCACAAAAGTTGGACCACTGTAGCTCACACAACTTTCGGTGATCACACAAGCCGCGTAAACTGACGGGATCAACTTGTGGCGTTGAGCAACGGCCCAATCATGGTCGGGCAAGGAGATTCTGTACTGCAAATGCATAACAACACGAGACTGCCTTGTAGCAGCAGGAAGACCGATCGGAACCCTGGCTTTATCGTCCTGACTGAGAACAAATGCAGCATCGGGACCTAACAGAACGGCCAAATCCTAAAAGTGTGAATAAGAAACAATTTACAAAAAAATTTCATATTGTCATATAGGGAATATAAAGTTTGATATTATAATATGTTATACTTTACCTTTAAGTGTTTCACTGTGGCCGTAGCAAAATGCCCATCCATGTGCTCTCGCATTAAATCATTTTGAGGTCGTTTCAGCTTCACAGGAACGGTGGAAACATGTCGTTTTCCTTCTGCAGTTAACGAATTTCTTGGCAACAATCTAAATATTATGCATATTTAAACATTATGTATATGACATGTTTACTTTATATAATTTTAAAATTATGTTTCTATTACCGCGAATAAAGCGTTCCTCGTCCGATTTGTATCTGCCAATTGTCCTGTAGTTTAGACTGGAGGGCATCCAGTGTCAGGCAAATTTCTAACTGCTCAGAACTTCTTTTTCCATCAGCCGCAGCTAAGCCAACCACTGTGTCCACTATTGCCTACAAAAATAATAATTGTGTTAAATCAGACCATCTTGATTAAAATATATTTATATACTTTAGTATAATATTAAATTTTACCCTTACCTCTTGTAGTTCCGGGTACTGTATCTCAACCCTAGGTCGTCCTGGAGCATCGTACAGAAATTCTTTGACTTTTTTTGCTTCAGACGTAGAACTCAAAGATACAGCCTTCAAACAGTCCCTTTGCTTTTCGCGATATTTCTTGGATGCATTTGCCAAACTCTAAAGCAAAAATGAAATCGGAATTAAAAAAAAACTACTTTTGTATCTATTAAGTTATTTAAGAGGATTTGGGAATAAAATATTTGTTTACCTGTTTTCGTGAAATTTCCCGAAGAAGCTCAGCCCTACGCTTTAGAAGGTTTCTTTTTCTTTGTGATTCCATATCAGAAACCGGGCGTCTGACGAAAATCTGGTCTAGAGATGCTATTTCTTCATTTACAATTACTAACTCAGAAGCTAAAAGATCTTGAGCTGGTTTTATATGCTTTCTTTTTCTTTGTTGTGTTTCAGGCTTTTCATTCTTAGGCACTTTTTCTTCTGGCTTTTCTCTTGCTTCTTCTCCTACCCCTTTTTCTAAATTTCCATTATTCACTTCAGCAATTGGCTTACTTTTATTTGAAACGGAAGTCTTCGAACAACTTGGCTTGAATAAAAACATAATGCTAGACCTTTCTTTCGTAATTGTTGACTCACTTTTCCAAATACTAATTTGTCGCTGTATCTCATCATAAGCATTTTCATTTTTCTTTATGTCTAACCAAGCCTGTTGGCCTTTTTTCTCTAGTTCTTGTTTAGTTTTTAATTTGTCACTAAATCTAACGCGAAATGCCTCTATAAAACCTGTATATAACTCGCCAACTTTTTTCATTTTTTATTCCTAAAAATTAGAAATGACAATATTATATTTATTACATATAATTACTATGCATAATACCAATATTAATAGGTATAGGGGTACCCAATCGCCGTTTTTACACTTATTCTGTTGTTATTTAAAAATCTTTATCTCTGGATTTATAAATCTTGAGAAATACATTTTTTATCTTAATGAAATATCAGGTTTTAGATATCAACAGAATTTGTGTAAAAACTGAATTTTATTCTGGGTACCCTTATGTGTACAAGCAAGAGTAGGTAATTTAATAACCAAATTAATTGCAGTTATAATTCAAATTTAAATTCATACATAAAATAAAATTAGGTACGTCATACAGGTATTTATACTCAAACATCACCTGAACATTAAACAACAGCGTGCAAAAAATGGCGTGATGATTTTGAATAATCCGCAAATGCAAAACCGGAAGTCAATATTGTTATACGTAATACATATACATATTACTTAAAGTAGTGTAATATTTTTGAAATAATTATTAAATAAAAATCTTAATTACTAATTTACAACAGGTGCTTATTTTTAAAAGTGCCTGAAAATATGACGTCATATTTCATTCTGACCCCCCCCTCCCCGTCGTCATCAATCATCATCATTTTGTCACCCCCCCCCCCCTCAGTGATGACGTAATATTCGGATGGCCCCGTAGTAGTTGGTGTCACGGGTAGAGCTCATGACAGAAATGCCATTGAGTGGAGCCCTAGGTTTAGGACTTGGTTAGATGATTTGCCTCAAATGTTCTGTGTTTTAGGTGACAGTGCCTAAGTAGGTTTTCACCAGAATTGCCTTACAATTGTTCGTAACCCTCAAACAAATAACTAGAGAGATTTCAATAGAGTAGCTAAACCCATACGTGTTTTAGTCGAAAATGCCATTGGAGCAAACGAATGTATCTGGAGAGCGATTATGAGTAAGGAGAATAGGCTATCTGCAAAAAAGGGAGTTGATTTTGCAAATAATACAGTATTGGCTGCAGCTGTACTACACAACCGATTCACAAATTACATCTAAACAAAACTTCTACTAATCTTTATATCTTGTTCAACTTTAAAATTGTATATTGTTCATTATATATATGTATAATAGATGTGCTATTTGATATACATTTACATTTATATATTACATTCGATGTTTTCATTTATTTTAAAATGTAATATTTCTGACCTCTTTTCTATTTATTTGGTGGATTTTTGTATTTAATTTCTTAGTTGAATATTGATATCTATTTATACACCTGTAAATGATAATTAAGTAATGTCATCATGTGGAATAATATTACATCAATCATATGAATGCTTTTCTTATATTACACGTAAAACAATTATGCAATTAGATTAAGATACTACCATAATATTTGAAAATAAAAAGTACACATAGAAATGTGTACTTTATTATATTTTCTCATTAAGTTTTTAAAATAAACCTGGAATAATATTTTAATACTACTCAAGTATCTTTTATGAACTATGTTGCTAATAAAATAAAGTAAATATAAAATTGTGTTACAACGTGCAGCATATCATATGCTCTATATATAATTTTTATTAATTTTAAAAATTAAATTAAAAACATTGTAATAATTTGTATTGCTTTTAGCATAGTAATATATGGTAATACACTGCCGTTAATACATATAGTAATTATCTAATAATCATACACCATATCGTAGTGTACTGGTATGTCATAATACTATACATATACATACTATACATATACTATACATATACATACTATACATACAGTAGTTATTGTATTCTATGCGGATAAATGAATTATTTATTAGAGTAAAGGCACAAATCAGCTTCGTTTAAAAAGCGTAAAAATTTATTAATGATTAAGTGTAAAATGTTATTCTTACAAATAAACAAATAACTAAATATAATAATAATGTTAAATCACAAATATTACAAAAATAAAAGTGCGATTAGTCTAAAACGTATTTGTTGTAATAAGCAGTAATGAACAAGAATGGCATATGCTAAAGTTATATGTACTATATATACATAAATCTCTCTTATATAATAGTGAAGATAAACGTTATGGTTAGAATATAAAAGTAATGTAACAGATGTAATAATAAAAAAAGCTGACCCATGGAAACTGTCAAATTACATATCATGTAATTGCGAAGTATAATTATCACCAGAGGGTGACATAGTGGCCAATTGGTCAACCATTGATCCCATAATATCTCTAATATCGCCCAGCAGCAAATTTGTCTGTTTTGTAGCCTCGTGTATATCTCGGAGTACCTCGGTCTGCTGCTGACATTGCGCCACTATGTCCTCGCGCGCAGTTGAGACAGAAACCCCTTGTTTTGTTGATGAAGAAGCTGACGAGGCTGACTTGGGCCGACTGAAAACCACACCACTCTCATCACGAACATTCAAAGGAGAATAAACACTTCCTTTAGGATTGATCTTGGCCTCAATCTCTTGGCAACTGTTAAAAAGTTGCACGCTGTCGAAAACTACCAATTCGGCCATCTTGTCGTCTTCAATTTCCCCTTCTCCCACACCAGTTCCCGATGCCATCTTCAACTTTCTTCTGTATTCTTTGAATACATTATCGAACCTCATCATTATCTGGTCTCCAGTTCGGCCTGAAATTAAAAATGAAATGACATATTTTTAAAAATGTTTATCAAAAACATGATAACGAAAAACTTCTTACATGTCTATACATGTCTACTTCTTACATTTGTCTATGCGGGTTATAAAACAATTATTGAAATTCAAAAACTAAATCATTAGGTACATTCTTGGAAAATATGTTAAAATAATACAAACAACTATTTTCTTAAAGCGCTATCATTATTTTTAATGATAATTATTTATTTGTAATGTGTCTGTATTCTCTATAGGTGTATTTATCTGTATATATATATATACTACTAATACATTACAATAATGTTCACGTGGAATAATAAGATACAAATTATACTTTAAAAGTTCCGCAAAATAAAATCATTGAAGTTATATACATAATATTATATAAATATAATGTAATATAATAAATAATTATTAAAAATGGGTAATGTAATAAAATAATCTAATATAAATGTACTCGCAGATATGCTTATAAAATAATATATTTCAATATTATAGGTTATACATGTAACTATAGCATGCACATAATATTTATGTACAACATATTATTATTGTTAATATCATGTTTCTTTGTAAATGGACATATATTTGTTTATGAATTATTTGTTGTAATAAATATTCTTATTATGATTATGATTATAATGATAAAAATAAAGATTACTAATAAAGAATAGAAAAAGTTTCAAAATTATAATTTGTAACCTAATTAAAACAATAAAACAATAAAAAATAACACATACCTTTTGTTAACAAATCCAAAAATATGTCGGATTTAAAAAAATTTAGTCGCTGCTCCTTATTTCCTCGAGTTTTTATTAATTTTTCGCTATTTTCAAAAGATAAATTTAATAGAATTTCCGTATCGTCAATAGACCACCTCTTTCCTTTTATATTTTCCATGATATGAGAGCAGACCGTATCGTATCGAAGGGGCAGCGTTGTGTAAATGCGTGTCTGCAGTCACTACTCCTAAGCTTGACCCCTTATTAACCGCATGGCATGCACAAAAGTTCAACTGCGCAACGGATATATCAAATTCAAACTATCGATTTGGGTGTTTTTGTTATTGGTCATCACTTTCTTGTTGCTACTGCCTACTTCTGGGGCAATTATTATAAGATATAATTGCTCACACAGCTATAACGCCCCATATGCATACTCTTCATATCCATCTGTACTTATACATAATAAGAAATGAAAAAGGCAATATTCACATTAGCGCATACAATTTTCGGAAAATAGCATCACAATTGTCAGGTATGATATCAAGTATCATGTATGTTATCAGGTGTGATGGTTCCTTTCAACATGCCTATAATACACACACACACCTATATATACATATTATACATTCGTCGTTCTCAGCCAATATTTAAGTTGGTCTATGGAACATTATTAGAGAATGAAATA
>JAYRBW010006676.1:0-13609 GCA_036023295.1 Invenusta paracnida
GTATAAATAATATCGAACTATGCATAAGTATTTGTTGAAGTGTACTGATTACCACACTTGAAAACGTTACTTCAAATTATAACTTCAAGTGTTACTTGACACTTAAGTGTCAACTTTGAATTAAAAAATCGTGTTCAAGTAACAGCCGTTCGCTACTTCAAGTGCTGATTTTGAATTGCATTTTTCTTTTAAGTAACACTTCAAGTAATACTTGGCACTCAAGTGGCGACTGTGAATACGGGCCTTAAAATGGCTTCTGTCGGTTACTAGTTATACCCTACCGATAGTAAAGTTTATTCACACTTCAGGAATATATCATAAAAATGAGAACCAGAAATATTATATCTATGTATCAGGGGAAGTTATTAAAGTTGTAGAAGTGGAAATGACTATAGCGATGTAGTCTATATTGAAATTGAATCGCGTGTCTTCTCCAGAATATAGACGATTTCTTCATAAAATACTTGAATTGCAAAGTCATTGTTATAGTTGCGCTATCAATAAGATGCAAACATACTTTCTCAATATCCATCTCGGATTAAAAATTTCCGTGCATCTTCCCACACGGGGGTAATTCTATTCTTGATGAGATCCTCATAAATATATACCTAACGCAAAGGAAATACAACGTGCGCCTTTTTCTCTTCCGACTATTTCTATAACTCAGACCACAACTGCATTTGCGTCAACCCTAAAGAAATTGCGCACAATAATCTGGACACCACATTTACAAAACCTTATTTGATCTTTGTCAAAGCAACATAAATAACTTTATCCAAAGAATTTATAGTACTCATAACTGGCATAGCTTCTACAGAAATGCATCCGTTTCAGCAAACGACAAAATTGTCTGAGATCATTTGACAATAAGTGTAAAGAACTCGGTTTGAAACTAAATCTTCCAAAAACCCAAATCCTTACTATTCCACGAAACAGAAATATCCTCACTACCTACTCCGAATCCAATATCAAAATCCTGGGCATTATTTTCACTAAAATGTTAAACTGGAAAGTTTATTTTCCCAAACAATATTCTGAAAAAGTAGCGATCAAGAATTTTTGCTTTTAGAAGACTATATTAAGAAATTTTTACCTAAAGACAAACTAACGATTATTTACATCAATACGACTATAATCCACTCCGCTCTCGAATACGCTTAACGCACCCACTCGATGAAATTAAATAAGTAATTTTTTTAGACCAGAATTATTTTACAGTCTTTCGGACTCTACAAAGACCATTTTTAAAATGTATAGAACCAATAATCAAGTGAATCAGGTTATATTTAGTCTTAAAATCTTCTCCTAGTACTCGATGCGGATAAAAGCACATAAGAAATATTTTCTTCGAAGAAGATTAACTTAAAATATATAATTTTTCAAATGGCGGACTTTAATGCGAAAGTCTGAACAATATATATAATATAGGGTACTGTATACAATCAAACCCCGGTTTTATGCCAGCCTTGGTTCCAGTGAAAAGTAGCAGTTAATCGGGAGTTCTATTTTAAGTGTTAAATTTATGTATGTATACTAGATAAATATAATTTATTTATGTTAACTTCACATATTATATTTATTTACAATTTAATTATCGATGTTAATTTTTTAATTATGAAACGTTTAGTACTTAATTCATATATATATTATGTATATTGATCATTTACAATCTACAGTATACAAACACACATGATATTTATTGTTGTGCTAGAAAAAAAGGCAGGTTTGCGGATTTACCGAGGTTTTATAACACAAAAATTGTGTTTTTGTTATAAATTTTGATTGGCGGATAGCGGTTAAATTATATTAAAATGCATACAAGGAAATTTGTTCCACCAAAATGTGACGATAAAGCGGGGTTTGACTGTATATCCATAATTTATTTTTGGTATAGCGGGCTGAACTCCACAAAATTTCTTACAGATAATTATAGGTAAGCTACTAATTTAAAAAATTAAGGTATTGCAGGGTAACTCCCCCTAACACATCTATAAATACTTACGTCCAATCATCCAGTCTATGTATGGGATAAATAACGTAGTCCAGGATTCAGTCACTGAAAGTGCAGTGATTATAATCATGGAAAATCCTAGCTGAATCGATAATATTCAGAAATTATTCCATTTTGGTCATCATTGATCTTACCTATATTACCAAAATTTATTGTTATCTAATTCTTGAAAATTCCCTTTGCTTAATTAAAGTTATTTTTCAAAATGTTTATCTAAACATTTGGCAAGACCCAAATGAATAACGAACAAACCAACCAGGCCCAGACCTTCTAATCAAACGACTTTATAACACAGCTGCTAGCCAGAGTTGAGTAAGTTGCTCCGGGTCAAAGTAGAACCCGAGACCTTTGATGCTAGCTGCCAACGGTCTCACCAACAAATTATGTTCAAGAAAACAATATTATTATATATTGCGATATTCTTGACTAAACTAGTTTTCTTTTAAGATGAACGCATTATACGAATTTTGCGTATGTTTTTCTTCAATGAAAAATAATTTTGTTTTAAATAATTTATATTTAACATTGAAATCATATCGGAGGCAGCTAGTACACAAGAGCAGTTTATTTATATAAAATGCTAATAATAAACACTTTATATGTATAGCTAAGTACAAGCTAATAATAGGCATTTTTCAGATTTATCTGCACAGAATTAAAAGATTTGAAAATCAAAACAATTAAATGATCACAGTCCGGTATATTCACTTACTCCCAATAACATTCGTGTTAAAAGGCTAGTATACATTTACATTCTGGGACCCAGATATAGATAAATGAACAAAATTACCATTTAAACAGTTTTAATTTAAAAGGAAGCATATAAACAAAAACCTAAATTAGAAGAGCATGTATAATATATTAATAGATACAGTCTGTCGAATATAAAATACGACACAATATAAGTTATTCCACAAAATCCTGACAAATATTTTACAATTTATGTTAAATGGAATATATTCCAGTAAGTTTATAATACACAATATGTCAAAATTACACACTGTTTATAAACGTAGTATGTGTTCAAGTATGAAACTTTCGGTGGGTCTTACGGAAAGTGTGAAATTGACAGATTTTGTCTCCTGAATGACGAAAGAAAAGGCAAACAAACTAACAGCCTTTTACATTCTGCAAAATAAACCAAATCTACAATAAATATCTGATACCCTATACAAAATGACAACGGTAGGTATGTAAGGAAGTGTTTTAATAAAGCAAGCAAATTAAGAATTTACAGTGACGTTTTTTATTGTTTTAGGAGTCGAGTGAAATACACCAATCAATTTTATTGATATTGTGCACATGTTGCTGCATCAGATCTGAAAAAATAAATAAACTTTTAATATAAAAAATAGAAGACTTTTAAATAATATTAATCATGGGTGTGAATTATACATTGAAATTTAACGGGCTAGTATTTTTGGCTATGTGCCATTTAAAAAACAACGAAGATAAAATTTAGCGGTAATTTATATAGTAATTCATTCTGATATAAAGTATAGGTATAAAATAATGGTCACATGTATGTATTACGTGTAACAAAGAATGCGCGAAGCGCAATTTTTTTATTTATAGAGTGACATGAGATGTTCTTCTAACAAATAAAAATATACTTAATAACAAAAAATTGAACATTTTATACATATACATTAAAATACTTCATTTTAATTTATTCCAGACAAAAGTCCAAATTCCCTGACACAATGGCAAATTCTCTGACTTTTCCCTGACAAGATTGAACCCTGTTTTATTATGTTTTAGCTTGGTCACGTCACCTGCGATCAGTTGATATTCCCTTCTTCTGAATCGATGTGTCAGCGACGTACTCACTGCCATACGTTTACTTAATATATTCTTGAAAAAACAAAATTACTATTAAAAGCAATTTACAATAGTTTCTATATTATTTTATTAAATAATCCGTGATCATGTATACTTAATTGGTCGACCCATTGTTGCGTGAAGAGTTAGTGTCAGAAGTAACCATTCTTAGAAGTATCAATTTTGGTGCGCTAATTAATACTATACAGAAACATAGTAAATATTTGTAAAATATTTCGATAAATTTATTGAAGTCATTATTTCGATTTTTCCGACGGTGAAAATTTGACAATATTGAGATTACTATATTTACAATAATTGTAATTAAAGGATTTTGCCAATCGCCGCATACTCAAATGCCAGACACGCTTCGCTCTTAATGGAGCTCATCAGTAACACGCAGAGTATCGAACCGAGATACTCACGATTACAGTGCGAATTCTATAACCACTTGACAACCGGAGCTCGGTCGATTGGCAAGAAAGATTTTCTAGCCATAATGGCAAGTCCGTATCACACGAACTATAACATCTCTTGTTCTTGTTTTATCTTTATACTAAATTTATCTTTTCAGCTTCTAATCTTATATCAATTAATTTGAAAACATTACAATATTTAATCTATTTAGGATAATGCGAAATAATGTTAATTAATTGAACTTGAATACTACATTTTAATGCCCATATTATTTTCTTGTTGGTGCTCTGTGTGTACTGGTGTTTCATTTCTTCTTTTACCCTAGTAGATTCGTTGACGAAAATCTCCAGAAGGGAAAGATCAATTATATTCGATTATATTCATTATTTCTATAAATTGAAGATTTTTGCATGGCACTAGCTACATCCATGATTATATGTCTTGTAGTTTTCTTGTCACATAACTGGAAGAATCTTAAGTAGTGCGAAGATACAGCTTGCATATAGGAATGGGTTGTTACCTCATGCCATTTGAATGTGGTATTTTGAAATTAAAATGATATTTTTATGTAGTTTCCATATAATTTTGAGTGCTCAAGAGAAGAATTAATTAATGAGATAATCTCTTAAGGAATGCGAAGAAAAACCGAAAGGGAGTCTAGAATTAAGAAAGCTATAGGAATCAGAGGTGGAATGCGTGCATATTTTGTCTAATTGGAACACTGAGCATTAAAACTTCTAGTTAAATCATTTACAGAACAGAAAATAATTTATTATTCATATTATTGAATACATATTTATAAGTTCCTAAGTGTGTGTCTTTGTTATTTAACACTCGTAAATAAATATACCATGAATTATTTTATTGGATAAGAGCCAATAACAAGGAAACCTTGCGCTAGATTTGCTTAATATTACCATATAATATTATATATTAACTTGATGCTTCACATATCAACAACTATTAATGTCGATCACATATCAGCATTCTTGTAACACTGTGGTAACATCTGGTAGAAATTGTAAAGCCATATTGCAGAGAATATGGATGTTAAATTAGTTAAATTTAAGGGTTATAATTTGCTTTCGAAATTCTATTGTTTAACTGACGACTAAAAGAATAATAATAACAAATATATAGCTATGAAAATTTTGGCTCCGCTGTTTTAAAGAACAAAAACTATTTATTGGTTTATTACATATTATACTTTATTGACCCCAACAATATTGATTAATTTTTCAACTAATAATAATATAGCATAGTATTATGTGTATTTATATATGTAATTACTAATATATTTTATAATGTAAGAATAACAAAAACAGCCAATACAAACAAACAATTATGAAACCAATTATATTGGTGAGAAATTTAACGAGAAAGTAGGATACGAAAACAAATGTACATACAACTACAAAAAATACCAAATGGACAACTGTATTTGTGCCAAATGTATTAAAAAAAGTTTAAAATATTTTAAGCAATATATTCAAAACGCTGGACATATATCTACTTTCGCGGGACAGTTGGCAGCCCTGATATACATTGAAGCTATCAATTATAATTAGCATAAAAATGAAAAGTAGACTCAAGTACCCATTTTAAAATAAAGCATATTATAGAGCTATATTGAGTCTATACATATATTATAATAAAGTTATAAACCTTTCAAGTAACAAATAAAAGAGTATTATTATTCTTGTGTGATCATAGTACGTATGTGTGATCAACACGAACGTTAACTTACGTTTAACACGAAATACATATTTAGTGATAAAGCAGTTTTAGAACTTAGTAGCAATATTTAAAACAACTATAAAATGACATGAAATACAAAAACAATATTTCCAAAGTCTAAAGAATTAAACAACCATAAAAGAAGGGACCTACATTTTCGATATCATTGGCGTCGTCTTCTGATTCAGACTCTTCTTCTGACTCTGAATCACTGGCTGCCTCACCTACTGGATCTGCCCCAATGAAGTTGGCCTCTGAATTGAACTCAATCTCATTATCCTCTTCGATCTTGACTGTGTCTGGTATTTCACCATAGGTTTTGAGGTTCCGAGCCTCATCGGGGAGGTATTTCATAATGACGTCGGCTTTCTTGTCTTGGTAGTCACGGAGACCAACCAATATGATGTCCCCTTGGTTAATCCACACCTACACATAATATGTAATACACGTAAATATCGAATAAGTGCAAATTGATAACAGGCCGGTGTCCACACATTTTCTATTCCTAACTTTCCAGTCACTCTAGTTAGTTAATTTCCTAGTTTATAGTATATTTTTAAATCGAGACAAATGACGGAAATGTTTTTTACAGGAACTGAATTTTCTGCGTATTTAGACAAATAAGTATTTTAGAAGTACTGTACATATAATACGCATTTATGCAGAGAAAATTATACGTACTGATAATCAAATAATTGATTATTATAAAAATATAAAATTATAAAAAGTATTCACTGAAGACGCATTTATGTGAAAAATATTGATATAAAGTTATGCACATAATAACCTAACCAATGGAACAATAAATGGCAAAATAAAATCACGCAAATAATATCATTAAGATTACTCTCTGTAGAAATGGCAGAGTTTATTCATAAATAACACATCTTCCATATAGTAGAAATTCTAGAACAGATATAATTTAAAAAATTAAAAATACTGGTACAGAGAATAACAGAAATGTAACATTACAATCGGTTGAAACTGTATATGAGTGAAACTGAATTAAGTTGAAGTTTAATCATTGATATATTTTCCAAGAGCAGCCATTTGTTTTACAATCAGGTTTTCAGCCATGGAATTAGCCTTCAAACACAATCTTTTCACATGCAATGCGCCAATTTCCCTTTGTCTTTTCAATACGATCTACGGACTGTGATTCCTCTAGAGTTCTAATAACTTTTCCTTTACGAACGTACTGATTTCAACAATTAGGGGGTCAGCTGAAAATTCAATGGATTTTCAGAGGAACCTGCATTTGCCTCAGGAACCATTTTCACAGGCATTTCATGCGATAAGCATTTTTTAAATTACAAACAACAGGGTCTGTAATCATCCTTGCTTACAAGGAGATCAACGTAAAATCTATCCAGGCGACATACGAGTATTGGTATATTTATATCAAAGAAATTAATATGAGATGACAACAATTCATATTTTGGTTCATAGATTTTGCCGAAGACAAAAGTTTCAGCAGACATAAGTCTGCATTCAACGAATAATTCAAACATATTCTCAAAACGTTTAATAGCGACAGAAATTTTATAGTCAGTCCTTATAAAACGATTTTTTCTTTTCATCAAATACGTTGTTTAAGGTATCCTTCGCTGCAAAACCAACATTTGGCTTCTTGATTTGTTATCACAAAAATCAATTATTGCAAACACATGTTGGCCTCTTCTAAAACTTGGGATCTCACAAACCAACTAGACAAAGAAAAAATAACATTTTCCACAAATTCTCATAAAATGGAATAATGGAACAACTAATTGAAATTTATGCTAAAATAGTTTTAAAAGCAACAATACCGATTTGAAAAATGCAGATTGGAGAAGAGTAATTCATCCGTAAGAAACACATTTACATTGTCAAAACCTTGGTTGGATATTCGGGCATTCTCAGTGAATTTTTTAATATGGTAACATTTCAATAGCCCAAATGTGATTTTTAAATTTTAAATAAAACTAGAAATAAACAACAGAGACAAATAAAAATGAATATAATATTATCTAACCACGAGCGGTGACTGTTAGTGAAGTTTTACAACTTACAAAAAGTGTATGTTTTATATTTATTTTATTTCCCAGTTTTTTTAAGAATATTTTAATTCAGTTTTCCAGGTTGTATCTCTAATTTACCAGTTATTCCCGGTCATGGACACCCTGCAATAATAAATCAGGTGATTGTTGCATATGACACACAAAATATTTCAAAATATGTCAGATAATGGAGCAACAATTTAATATTTGTGATAGTATAAACAGTCATTATATAAAACATCTATAAATACATGTATACAAAATTTATTAATGTTAATATCTATATTTTCTAGCATAATTTCTAGCATGAAGTTTTATAACTTACAAAAAGTGTATGTTTTATATTTATTTTATTTTCCAGTTTTTTCAAAAATATTTTAATTCAGTTTTCCAGGTTGTATCTCTAATTTACCAGTTATTCCCGGTCATGGACACCCTGCAGTAATATATCAGGTGATTGTTGCATATGACACACAAAATATTTCAGATAATGGAGCAACAATTTGATATTTGTGATAGTATAAACAGTCATTATATAAAACAGCTATACATACATGTATACAAAATTGATTAATGTTAATATCTATATTTTCTAGCATTATGAATGTGTCTCCTGGAATACTTTTAAGCTAAAATAGAAATGGTTTATAATGGTTAAATAAATCGATACATTATGGTGTAATCATATCCTATAATAACATCGGTTGAACACTATTTAGCGCAATCTATTACTGTAAAATAAATATACGAGAATAGCGAAATAGCTGTAAATGAAGTCATGGACATAAATATTTGATAATATGCACAGAGTATGTTAGAAAACAACAAACATTGTGAATATATCCACAAATAAAAATACTAATTGATCATTATTTTCAAACAAATTGTCCAGAACACAGAACAAATTATTTTAAGCTCACCTTTTTCCTCAATTTTCCTCTGATATGGCATAACCGACGTACACCATCAAAACAGTAAGCTTCTAACCGACCATTGCCCAACATTTTATCCACTTTTGCATACTCTGAAAATTATTGTATAAAATTGGGTTAACGAGCATTTCAAAAATCTAAAAAAAAACACTCTAAACCGCAATTGAAGAATTGAACTTTATAAAGTCAATTAAATACCTTGACCATCATCTTTGTAGAGCAATTCTCTCTTTTGATCTTCGTTTTCATTCTTTCCTCTACGCCGATTTTTACCTCCCTTTCCTGTAAACAACAAGGTTATAATCATGAATAATAAAACAAAACTAAAAAAAGAGTATTCAAATAATCTTATTATACGCAACAATACGAAAAAGTTCAATGTATTACATGTTCTATGGATAAAATATTGTAAGCATTAAAAGAAATATAATGTATATGGATATTACATTGTTGGCATTAGAAATAAATCAATAAACCAAGAAATATAATTATTTCTCAATAAACATATAAGCAGCTAATTCCTCTAATAGGATAAGTGTAAAATGAAATGGGTTACAGTCAAAACGTAAACACTATTTATGAAATATAATTTCAAATTTCATAGTATACAAAATAAAATGAGCCTACCAATACCTACTTACTCTTAATTTTAAAACACGATTTAAAAATATATGATATATCACATTTACCGTATTAAAACAATTAGGCATAATTATTCCCGTTTATTATATATAAACTGTGATTTCCACACTATAAATCAATATTTTGGTGAAATTATGATAAAAATACTACTAACACAAAGTGGATATTTTGGTGGAATGAAGTAGCTAATTAGTAGCTACATTAGTAGTTAATTCAATGAAGGAAAATGAACGAATTATATAAAAATAAAAGCAATACTCAATTGAAACGAAAATTTGTTATGGATAAAACTATAGTTAATTCAGTGATAAAAATAAGTTTCTATTATAAGACAACGTAGACTACCCATATTTCTAAACCGATAAACCAATTCGCTATATACTAAATAAATTGCAAACATAAATATATATGACATATGACAGTATAATAAACGGGAATAATTATGCCTAATTGTTTAAATAGGGTAAATGTGATATATCATATATTTTTAAATCGTGTTTTAAGAGTAAGTAGGTACTAGTAGGTTCATTTTACTTTTATTTTGTATGAAATTACATTTAATAAATAGTGGTTACGTTTTGACCTGATCCCAAATGAAATTATATCTAACACAAATATTAATTAGAATTAAGTGTAAATAATCAAAGGGCATACACTTTCTACTAATATAATATATTACTGAATTATTTAAGTATTCTATATGTATTATAATTGTTTGAATAAATGTGTTTCGTCGTTGTTACTGTAATACCTACTATGTGTTTGAAAAATAGCGAAGTAAATACCTACTATTAGTGACAAAAATGTTCTTTTCGCGGAAATATGAAGTAAACCTATTATATTGTATATTTTTATATTATATATGAGGAAAAACATCATTATGAACAACAAATACAGAAAGATCCAAACAGACAGACCGAAACAAGAATTTCTCCATGTTAGAACTCGGTAGTAATAGAGCAGCAGGGAAAGATGGGATTTAAAATAAATTCCTGCTCCACCTCTCGCCCAAGGCTAAAGACATCCTCTTACGTATTTTCAATCGGAGCTGGAACAAGGCTTACGTCCCACAGGAGTGAAAAATGGGGGTTATATTTCTCTATTCCGAAACCCGGGAAGAACTGGAGAAAAATGGACTCCTATAGAGCAGTGTCACTGACATCTTGCATGGCCATGGAGAGAATGATCAAAGCTAGGCTTTGCACGACCTCAAAGCCAATAAAAAGATCACTACAAACCAGTCGGGATTTCGCGAAGCTAGGTGTACTACCGAGCTTCTACCGACCGTACTACCTATGTCTAACTCTAATCACTATATATTACCTCTCTACATATACACTCCTGGTCAAAAGTTTTGCCGCACCTAAATTGTTATCACATTTTCATCTAAAAAGTTGTATATTTTCATTTATTTTAACTAGTTCTCAGTTTCTGCAAGTATACTATTATTAGTGCATCAGGAGCTACATGAGTATCAATCAATGAGTGGTAGTCCTGAAGAAGACTGTTTTGCATTCTCAAGGGATGGGAGAAAAAATGAGGGAGATCCTGAAGAGGACCATTTTTGCATTCTAAATGGATGGGAGAGAAAATGTACAAATTTTCAGTATCTGGTGGGACCTCCTTGAACTTGGCACTTGACATTCTTATCAGGGCTCTGTCCTCTCTTGCTGTGCTGGCTTTCAGACATCCAGATCTATCTTTGTCCTTGACAGAGTCTGTTTTGCAGTGTTTGGTGATGATGTGAAGTCATTGATCATAACTGAGACATATTGGCATCTTCAACAAGCAAAATGAGTGCACACACAAGAATTTAATAATTTAAGTGTATCCCAGTAGATTGTAGAATCCCAGATGGCCAATTATAATTATAGGCCACCACTGTCTTTGTTAATGTCATAGCCAATATAAATGAGCTGCAATGCAGGTCAAAACTATATGATTAACTTCTACCCCTTACCTCAAATTTTGTTGAAGCTGCAATGCAGGTCAAAGTTATGTCATTAACTTCTACTCTCTTCACTTAATGTTGTTGGTGTCTTAATTGCTCATCTAAATGTTTATACAGTCTTAGCCACATGCCTTGCCAGTCTGCACAGAAAGAGATAAATATAGCCTACTCAATGCAGATGCAGGCTGGTTTATGTTGACACAATCCATAACTAGAGGAGTACCCACGTACAGTTTGTTTGGACACAACAGTTATTATTACACAATTCTGCAATCATTCTGGGGTGCTGATGAGCAATTATAGGTAACAAAAATCGACAGAGTGAAAATTGATGAAAACAATTAGGGTGCTGCAAAACTTTTGACCAGGAGTGTATGCCTATAAAATCTAATTTGTTAATTTACTTGGTCTGTGGATGTATATTGCAATACATGGAACATGTTGCTATCAATACTGATTATTTTTATACTTATATAAAAAACCCCATCAACTGGTTAATTATAATAATTGATACAGAAAATTCCAGACACTGTTTCTGAAAATTGAAGATAGTATTTGTTTGAAAAACAGTTAACAAACTGTAATGGATAAATGGATGAACCATATACAAATTAATATACAGTTCAGTTATACTTATATAAATTGTAACAATATAATCAATAATGATTATACTAATAATAGTAGTAATCTTTAGATGTATTATAATATATTATTTGATTAGGTTCATTAAAAGCTAATGATCACTTAATTGCTTGAGCTCAGAGAAAATGTGAGACATGCAAACCTCCAGATCCAAAGAACTTTAAAATCCACAAAAACTAAATTCCAAACTTTAGTATGAATTTTTGATACATAATATTTTGAAAAGCAATTCTGAATTCAATTTAAAACATAATTCAGTGTTATATACTGAGTTAAATAAATAGAGGTTAAATATCCCAAAAAATGGTGACATCAGGTAGAAAAACAATGTTAATAAATTTAAAAAATGACTGAATGTTGATATCTACTTGGAGAATATAAAAAAATAACTATAATATGAGTATAAAATAAGATATTATAAAAAACAATGAATGAATGTATGAGTAGGAAACATGAAAATCCTATGTTTTTAATGCCCTTGTACTACTTTTGCATTTAGCAACTTTAGAATCACATTTACCCATTTGTTGATAAACCTTCAGACTGGATAAATGCTATCCCAACAGATAATGTCCAACATAGTTTAGGTGGAACATATATTGTCTTGCAAATTTTTCAAACTTATGTTAAATGAGAAGGGAGGAATTATAGAGCCAGGTGGTGTTGGGAGAGGGATTTTCGATTGGTCAGCATGACTCAATTTGTTGTTTTGCTATTTTTGTATGTCATATTCTGATGGTCAGTTTTAAAAGCAACTTAGGTGATTAGCTTAAAATTTAGGCCATCTAATAGAAAATCTAACACACACAGAAAAAATAGACTTGTACCATTTGTAAAATTCTAAATAGAAAAAACAGTTATGTTGTCATTATCTTCTGGAGTGACTTTGGACACCAATAACTGACAATGTAAAATAAAAATGTAATTGAAAATGTAGGGAGGCAGCACACTCAACTTATCTCTGCTACTCAAGGCAGTGAAATACCAGACTGTGTAGACATTTCTTTGTTTGGAGAGAGCAGAAGTGCAAACCAGGTATCATTCTCACAATTTCCCAGGCTAACTACCTCTCTGCTTGGGTAATTGCTGGCAGGCACATCATGTCTGAGATGATGCAATAGACTTCACTTTAAGTCTTTTCATCAGTAACACATGCCTCTTCTAATTGTTTGCCTAGTTCTCACTATACCTTCTGTATTATGTACATGGTTCCTACGCAATTTCCTAAAAAAAAGTCCAGACCCTAATAATGAAAATTTCAATAAAGTACATATTTTACATATATCAAAAAATGAACGTTTCATTCATTCATTTCATAATATGTACCTATGGCGATTTCAAATTATAAATAAAGTACATAGAATAAGGTTGTGCAACATATTGTGATCAGGTATTTAAAATACATCAAGAATAAGGG
>JAYRBW010006687.1:0-13608 GCA_036023295.1 Invenusta paracnida
ATCTCCCGCCCCGGGGGGGGGGGGCCCGGGCCACCTGCCCCCCCCCCCCCTTGTTCCGCCGGTCCTGTAATCTGCAAACGTTCAATATGAATGTAGAGATTGCATCATACTCAGGGCAAAATAATTAGATAATACACTGTGATAAATAAACTATTGTAATACCATCGTTAAGAGAGTTACCCTTTAGAGTTATTTTGTAATTCAATTTTGAGCAACTTTTTATAAATAGTAAATTTGTTTAAATTTACGTATTTCTAGTTTAACAGGATTGTATGAATCAAGTATATTCAAAAGGTATATACCCAGGTATATTCAAAAGCTGTTTTAAATAATGCATTTACTTCTCACCAAATAATATTTCAATTTTTGTAGGCACATAATATCTATATAATATTTAATTGAATTTTGGAATAGTTTATTGTGAGTAAATTTAGATAACTGAGTAACTGTGATTTTTATATAGAAACCAAAATATTTCTATTATACATAAAACTAAATATTATATATATTTTTAGTTCATTAAAATAGTAAAATTTTCATTAAATTAATGTACACTATTAGCATGATTTCGTAATTTAAATTTTAAATTTGTATCTTTTGAGATTAAAGGAAACTTTTCAGTATAAATGTATATTCTTTAGCAAAATATTATCAATTTATCACATAAAAAACAAAATTGAAAAAACTTTATATTAAATACAGTGTTTAATACTGCGCTTCATATTTTGGTTAATTATGAAGTTGAGCAAACACTTCATTAATCATGAAGTTGGTGTGCTTGTTACTATTTATTATTTTTTTATTATTAAATTAGTTTTTCTTTGCAACTTTATGATTATATCAATTCAATTAAAATACATTTATGCATTAAAAATGAAGCGAACGAAAAGAATCAATTAACAATTTAAATAAACATTAGTCTATATAGGAAATATCTTGTTACGGAAATAATCTAATTTTATTTTATGAAAAGAATTATTTACAGGTAAAAATTTACTTTTAAAGTTAACAGAGTTATATACGCAAGAAGATCGAACGACATGGGATGTGTGAATTTAGAACATCCTTTTTAAAAATATGTAGACGTGTATTATAGGTGAAGTATAACTGAATAAATAGGAATTCAGTGAACTACCACATTAAATCAATTTTTATTGAATTTGGAAACTCTGTAAGTTTTCTATCCAGACAAAAATATGTCAAATATAACAGGAAAAATACCAACATAGCCAAATATTCGCTTCGATAAAAAATAACGAATGCTTTAATATTAGTCACCTAAAGTTAAACTTATATGCAAATATAATTTCGTGTGGCTGCACATCATAAATGAACAAATTAAAAGTACACATTTATCATTTATTATTTTCGACACATATTCGCTACGTACAGTGTAGAAAATATCAAAGACCAAATTTGGTTTGTATTTTTCAGCCTTTTCCACTACCATATGGATAACTAACAGTTGATTTATTTTTTTCTCATTAATGTCAGGATTTTATCATGACTTTTATTTATTAAATTTCATTTATCAATTAATTTACATGAATACAAAATAATGATAAATAAATTGTGTTCGAGATATTTACGATACTTGAGTCACTAGTATAACTAAATACTATTAAATAACTATGCATTAACCTAGTTTAATAACTAGTGGTTATTAATCTATTTCTGGTTATATGAATCTGTTTTATCATAATTCTTGATAACAGTTTTCTAAAAGATGTACTTAACTAGCAAATGCATATAAAATGTCTCTAATTTTGGTACTGTAAAACATGTTTTAATGGTGTTTCAGTGTTTTGAAAGCATTATATTGGCAAATACAATATATGTTTCATATAAAATAGTTACATTAAAATGAACACTGGCCAGGGAGAATTTTCCTATACAATTACAACTCACTTAAGAATATAAACTAAGCATAATATGATATAACCGTTGAAATTAATGACCCTTGGAAATGTTTTACGTCTGATTTACATTAAAATGATTTATGTCTGGTATGTAATCTGATTCGTCTACTTTTATAAAAACATATTTTCATTTCAGAGCTCGCTTAGAGATGAACTGCTATTGGCCTTAATTAAAGATGGCATTAGCTATCTTTTTAATAGTAAATACATATCTAGAATATTAAATATATAATATTATTTCAAACAATATAGAATAACATTCATTTGTTTAACTAAATTGAGAATTAATGCATTTTCAAAGTGATCCATAGTTTGTATAGAATGAAATAAAATTAATTACAAATCAAGCTTTGAAATTCTTATTTTTACCGTGTATTGAGAGTATAATTTGACTTTGTCGGTAATATCGACTTGACTGACTCTTGTAATTTCTAATTGTCCCTTCTTGATAAGCTGTGTAAGGTAAATCTAATGTCTATGATTTTCATTTTATAAATTTCAAATAATTAACTTATTTTGATGCTATTTACAAATAGCTATGGCTGATAATTATTCAGTGTACTGGTACAATTGTTAAACTGAATTTATGTATAAACTTTATCCTTTACTTTCACGATTAATTTATCAGTCTGTCGATTATAAGTTATATTTTTGTCAATTAATCAATATTCTCGATTTAACCAAATTTTTTTATGCAAAGTATACTGAAAATATTTTTATTATTTATCCTTTTGTATGTGTATCAATTTAAAGAACTCAAGAAGCAGGTTATAATTTTCAAATCTTATCTCGTTGTGTATCTGAAAATGCATTTTTTATTAGTCACAATTTGAAAAAATGATTTTGTATTTTCATTTTACATTTAAAAAATAATCTTTGGTACATTTTTATTCATATATATTATTGAGGGAATAAGCGAGCAAATGTATTCGATTCTAGAGATATGTTTTACTGAGAGTCTATGTTTTACATAGAGATATGTTTTATATGTATAATGTTTCATCTATATAATAGTTTTTACAACGATTGTTTTTAATGTGTCCTTCATGGTATGTTGTAAAAATATTTTAAATCATACTTTGTATAATAAACAATAATAGTAAATTCCGAAAAAAAGTTGCCAAAAACAGATATTATATTTGGTATTAAATCTAATTAAACTGTCTGCAGAAAGTGAAACACTTTTTCTTTTTTAAATTTACACAAATGACGCTAATTTTATAAATACTATTAGATACATTTAGCTAAGGACATTCAAATTAAGCTACATATATTTGTCCAAGAAAGCAAAAAATAATTTGATTCTATCCATAATAGTTGTAATCACTAACATTTTATTATATAATGGAAAAAATTATTTAATTAAAAAAGGTGATATTGTTAGCCGCATATAAATTGAAAAATTAGAAAAAATGTAGTGTGCTTCACGGGTCTTAGAATTTTATATAGGTGGTAAGAGGATAAGAGGGTAGGGTGGTGGCATGTGTTAGCCCACGCTTTCTCAAAATTCATCCTTCTCATTGTCTAATAGAGCTTAAATTTGATACGGTTGTACATGGACATCTATAGATGTTTATCTAGAAATCTATGCCATTGTACTATGGAAAAAATATAAAAACAGACAAAACTTTTATATTTATTATAAATGTTTTTAGATTAGGTATATTTTTAAAAGCATGAATTGTATGAGCTAGACGTTTAGCACATGATTGTAATGATGGAAAATAAAAGTATGAATTAGGTATAATTTAATAACGCACTGGACTCTTTCATGCATTTTTTGTCAACTACAACCAGAAATGATTTAAACAACAATATCATCATAATCATCATCAATTTCAACATAAGCATTCACACATTCCCTCCACTTTATCAATCTGAAACTGCCCTTTTCGCTTCCACGGCAGTCATTCTATCTCATTGCTTAATATTGCTTATTAAAATTTGTTAATTACAATTTTATTCTTTGTTTCATTTTTTGACCGACTATCTTCAGTAATAGTAAAACCCCCCGATTTAAAGAATGTAATCACTTCTAGTTTTGAATCTTGCACAGTTTTGTCCAGCTTTTGAATTAGTTAATTCATGTCTTCAAAATTTCATAATTTTACTCTTTTCAATGCTGATTACCATGCCCATGCTTCTGGCTACTTTTTCAAGTCTTCTTGTCAGTTACAAAAGTGACTCTTTCCACAATGAGTTCAATGTACACGGAAAATCTCAAGTTTTATTATGGTCTACCTCCAATTGATAGAGATGGTGTAAAGCTCTGAAGTTCATTTCTTATGATCTCTTACAGTAACAAGTTGAGCATGTAGTCTTTATCTCACACTAATAAGTTATGATGGACTACTTGTAGTGTTCTGCAATTATTTCACATATTGAATTCAAGTATAAGCTATCTTATGTTATGCATCTAGTTATATACCTACATCATTGTTATACATCTAGCCAGTATAGGTTTAATTTGTGATGTAGCCTTTTTAGCTCAATTCTCACTAAATACAAATTTTTGTTTTTGTTGTTATTATTCTCTTACATTCAGAGGCTACATGGTGAACAGCTGTGTAAGTAAGTCTTTAACTGCGTCTCGGACGACGGAGGGACTCGGAGGTGGCAGCGTCTCAATGGTGGACGCTCTAGCCGGTTGCAGTGCATCAAGCTCCAGGTCAAAGTGATCAATTGTGTCCATTCCATTGTATATGGTATATGAATTATTGCATTCGCAAGCTGGGTAGTTCGTGGTTGGGTGCATCCCAATATCGGTACTGCTCAGTAATCACGCAGTGCTTCGTTTTAAGTTGGTGACTTGTTGTGGTGTCTCTTCTGTGCCTTTGGTTTTCCTTGTTTCAGTTACTCTGGAGTACCAACCTTCTCTGGACACTTCTTCAATTTTCACTAGGCGGCTTTGATTATAGTTATACCTCTTACACTTGCTATCTTCATGTCCTCCGTTGCTAGGCCATCAACGTGTTCGTTATACCTTGGATTCCACAGTGGACTGCAATCCCTTGAATGTCAACTATTGTTTCCTTCTCCCCAAGGTAGTCCAGTTTCCCCAAGATGTAATACTCGGTATCGTAGCCTCCCATGTTAGGGCTCAATTCTAGCTTTTGCAAGGAGCTCCTGAAGTCGATGCAGAGTCTAATCTCTTGGGGTAGTCCGAGTCCATATTCCTGCTGCAATACTGATCTCCGTTTTCCTCCTTTCTCTGTCTACGATGAGTATCCTCCTTCGCCGTTAATTGATTAACGCTTCCTTCTGCTAAGTCGTCTGTCCAAATCTCACGATCTGCTTCGGGTAGTTTTTGAATTTGTAGTTGACTATTTCTTTATTGCTACGATGTGGGTATTCTCTACCGATCTGTCCTAATTTGCACATTAATAATGACCTTATTTTTCCAGTTCTGGTGTCTATTGTAAGCATTTCATTTCTCCCTGACGTCATTGGCAACTTCCAATCTTTTTTCATTTCTTTACATAGCTGTCTCTACCCTCTCGTCGTTGATACTCCCACGCTTTTTCTGATGGATATTTTGGCCGCGCTGAAGGGAAGCTTGTATTTGGATTGGCCTTTTCCCCCTCCTTCATCAGCTAAGCGGTCTGCGGCTTCATTTCCTTCAACACAACAGTGCGACGGGACCCATTATGGAAGGTGTATTTTCTATCCTTGTGGCTGATGTTATTGAGGATGTCCCATATATCCAGTCCGGTCACATCATTCTGACCTGCTGGGCCTCTGCTTAACTTATCAACACTAGGCTTTGAGTCACCGAAGACTAGCGGTTTTTTACGAGTGTTTGCTAGCTTCTCGGAGGCCTTCTCTGATGGTAGTCATTTCTGCTTGATAGCTCGAGCTATACTGACCTGATAAAGTAGCTATCTCATAGTTGCACATTCCTATAATTTGGATTCCGGCTTAACCCTGTTTGCTGTCTTTGGCTGACCCTTCCGTCCATATTTGGATGTCGCTAGTGGACTCATTGATGGTATCTTCCGCCTTCCTTTTCTTGACTGCATTCGGTTCTATCCGTTTGCATTCGGTGTTTAGGAGTGTGTTGAACTTATGTTTGTTTTTTCATTTCCAGGGTGTGATTTTGCAAACTCTTGATGTAATGTCACTCGGCCAGTTCTCGAATCAGCTTCAAGGAGATTCGAGGGTGTACTTGAGAAGTATGTTTTCGGCGTCTTCTTCCGACCTCTCATCACAGTTGGGGTTACCTGTTCTGTCGACGCTGTGTAAATATTTCTGCGGAATGGGGCATTTTACGGCCTTCAGTTGATGGATGAGGAAGCCATCTTTAATCTCGAGCTCGTCAGTGTTTGGCGGGTGTTTATTGCACTTCTTGTAACATTCTGAGTATAGCTTTGTACTTTTGGCTTCTTTTTCAACTCTTCTTCTAGCGGCTAGAGTTACTGCTTTAACCTCTATTGCTATATCGTATTGATTCATGCCTGATACTTTTTACCGCTTCGGCCGCTTTCTTGTTGCCTTGAATATTGCAATGAGATATAGTGCATCTCTATCTTCACCCCCCTTTCTGAAGCTCTGGGCTGGTCTTCAGGATGTTAGATATCGTCGCTGCTTCTGTTCTTGCTATTGATGCAGTTGATCTTCTCGAGGGCTGATTTACTATCTGTCAGGAATCTGATGGATCTTCCTATTTTGTTCACTAGCGTGTGATACCGTATTTAAGTGCTTTGAGTTCGGGGCTACAGCTGGAGCACCATTTTCCTGTGGTGATGGCCAGGGTGTATTTATCCCCGTTTCTTCTCCATCTCCATCCTCTGTGTCGCTCTTCACCGACCTGTCTGTGTAGATCGTAGTGTCCAACGGATCAAGAGTTTTCAGGAATTCTTCCGCTTCGTTTTTGCGAATCTCGGTTGCATCGGTTCGCATGGATCTTCCTCCTATAGCTGTGGCGATCTTGATGTTTATATCTGACCATGTGGAATGCCTGGTCCTAATATTCTTGGTTCTCTTGGAATGTTCTTATATTTGTCTGCCTTACTGGCTTCCAAACCTAAGTCTCTCCGTCCTCTGTTGTTGTTCTTCAATCGTTTCTTTTGGTTTTTATTGTCTATCTTTCCGAATGGTCTGAATCTGGTTCCTGGCCGTTTGCTCATGGTGGCATCCAGGCTCCAGCATATTTGATGGAGCTTCGAATCTATGTAAGATAGACCTTCCTTGAAGTTGCTATCCTTTATTGATGAGCACAGCTAGCTGGTTGATTTTATTGGTACATTTCGATTTAACATTCTTTGCGTGGGTCCCGAAGTTCAGGAGGTGGTCCATGGTAACTCCCAAGAAGTTGACTTGGCTAGATTGTTACCCTGTTGATCTGGATAGACACCTCTTTGTTCCCTGGAAAGCCCACACGCCCGTTTCGGTGACTGACGTGTGGTCTTCTCTTTGGCCTTGTTGAGGTGATCTATCTTGATTATCTGCTTTAGCCTTCACTTTGTCCCGGAGGTGGCGGAGATGGTGGCTGTACTGAGCCTTGGTTTGTTGTCTGAGTCGCTTGACAGGTCTGGCCATGAGTTTGTACTGTGCCTGCTTGTGACACTGTATAGCCAGTCGTGTATCTGTTGCATTAGATCGAGAGTTTCATTGTTGGAGTTGTCAGACAATAGTGAGACGATTGAAGCGACTGTGCTTTTGAGCCGATCGATGTCGAGACTCCTGGTAGTTGAGAGCTGTGTATTTAAACTCGGACCTCTAGATCGATTGAGAGTCATCGTTTGTGAATTTACAAGTGGATATTGGTGTTGATGATCTTCTACAACAAGGACATCGTTATGGAAGTTCGTTTCAATTCTTTCTATACGCTAGAATAATTGGTAAAGTGCTTCAGCACTTGACTTCTAATAACTTATGATTATGCAAAACACACTTTGTGAATGTTTGTGTCATTATCCAATTTTCAATAACATTCGTAGGAATAAGTGATAAATATTTCGATTTTAAAAGTTACTCGGTATGTACATTTCTAAAAAACATTATTAAGATGAAAACTATTTCTTACAATTCAAGTTTATACGATACTAAAAATTAAAAAATAAAGTTTAATTTAAAAAACTAATCATTTCAAAAATAACATTTAGTACTTAAATATATGCGTATGTTTTACCAATGATAGGTATATATACAAGCAGACATTTAAAATAAACTATATTTTATTTTAGATAAGTGTCTTTTACAGGTTTACTATTTAAATTTTCTTTCTAATTTACTGTAAATTAAGTACATCTACTATCTAGCCAATAGACAACAAACTATATTTTAATTGATTAAAACTTCTTGGAAATAGTATATTTTTCATGTTTAATATTCATCTAAAAGTGTATTCATATATAAATTATTCAATAGCTTCAGATTACAAATGAAAATTATATGAATTGTTATACGTGACTTTTGTCGATTTCATAAAAAAATAGAAATCAGCATTAAGTATAATTTGAGAATGTTCTCAACGTATCCTCTTTTACTTTAAATTTGGTGGAGTATGTCTGTCTTGAGGGCTTCTTCTTATAAGTATTATGTTCCCTCTATATATGTATACATACATATATGTAATCATAGTAAAGAGAGTTTAATCATCAATTAAACCACTTCATTTAATTACCGATGAACTTTACTGAACTTAGTTCGTTATAAATGAGTGCTCATACTTTTCAACTATGTTTAATTGGAAATTTGATGCATAGTAATACTTTACCAACATTTATTTTTAAATGTTTTTAATAGATGATAAAATAAATGAAAATGATTGTGTTTATATTTAGTTGGTCTAAAGAGTATTTTGAAAATTATTTGACGATTAATAATAGCAACAAGAAATAATTTATTATTTTTGTTGTTATTGTTTATTTGTCTTACAACTTTAAATAAATATTTTCAGATAATTGGAAAATCTTTGATGAAAAATTGGAATTATATCGTTTGTTCTTCCATAATTTTAATTGACAATTTTCACCTTCCACGCAGCAAGACTTGGAAATCGATAAACTTAAAGCGTACATTACTAAACACACTATTATTTGCACAAGAACGAGCTGATGCTATTAATAAACAGTGCAACATACTAATTATCTACGAAATTCCCGAAGATTCTCCATCCTTGGTTAATGAAGTAAAAATCATTGTTTCTTAATAACACCTGATGTGTCGACTGACAATTTACAACCCAAGCGACTGGGTAAACTTTCAACAAAAGCAAGACCTGTGCATATTACAGTCACTTCTGAACAATAAAAATGTATCGTCGATCATTCCCGCACTGTCTTCAAAAAGCCACACAAAATCTTACTTAGTTACAAGACGCCGTATCTCACGAGAATGGATATGCAAGACTTCGAACAAAAGCCAAAGAACTCTACTATACAAACAATGGTAAATCGGTCAAAATTTCCAAAGGACATATTTATCTCGACAATTTTTCTGTTGACTCATTTAACCTAGAAAACCAACTTTTTCGCCTTCAACAATAACTAAGCCCGGAAATCTACTCCACGGTCTACAAAATGCCCGTTCTATCTACAGCGACGGCAAAACTTGTCTATGAAATGTTATCTTATAATCTCTATTTTTAACCATCATCGAAACTTGGCTACGTACCGACTTTACTCTCCCTCTCAAAGAACTCTTTTTTACCGGTTTTAATAGTTATGTTCAACCTCGCCCCCGTTGTAAATCAGGAGGTATCTTCAAAAACTCGCTCAATTATACACCGTGGTTGATATTTTTGTGTTTAACTCTTTCAAGCAGCTTACCAACATTGTATTCAACTATGCTTCTCTATCGTCCTCCTGACTCCAATTTATCTGTTTCCTCGCTGAATTCGATGATCTTCTTGAACGTACTTTAGACACCAGACACATATTCTTCAGTGATTTTAATTTTCATTTAGACAACCCACTCTCACTCAGTGCGCAACTTTTGTAATCTTTTAATCTTGTGCAACATGTTGATTCTCCCACTCACAACACCGGTCTTGCTTTTGTGATTACTAGAAATTACTAAGATACTTTGAAATCCACTTCCGTTCACGCTTCTGACATTAGTGACCATTGTCTTATTTTGTACCTACTTTCCATCGCTAAGTCCCCTATGTTTATTTTTTATTATGCTTAATTTGTATTTGATATGTATTTAATTTTGTTTTTGTATTGTATTCTGTTATATTCTGCTATTTTCTGTTTTTCCACCTTATTTATTTTATGATGATACAATATATTATTATTATTATTGTAAAGCCACAAAATTTATTTAATTTTATAATTGATTTTGAATAATATTCTTTTATGGCGGCACGAAGGGATCATCAATGAAATCAAATCAAGTGATTTTAAATGAGATGTGATATCTCTTATAATAAAGTGATATCATTGTTTAAAGTATGATATCGTTAATGCCGCCATATTCTTTCAGATAGGAATAAGGTCTTTCAAATATCTTTTGGAGTATTTAATATTAAAATATAATTAATTTCCATGTTCTTGAACTCGAGCGACTTCAATAAGTAACTGATTAATCATAACGATTAAAATATATTTAAAACAAATTTCATTAAACTCTAGAAATAATTATTAATAAAAATATGAGATTGAAACAAATTGAATTAGCCTAAAGTTTGAATATATAATAGGTACTCAATATATTTAAAGCTTAGTACATCGTTTATTTACAATACTATTCAACAAAAAATATAAATATTTGGGCGATATTATGAATCAACGTTTTTAAATTAGGAAATAAGTGTAGCTTATCAGTATTTCATTTCGTTGTTTCATTGTATGTATTCTACTCGTACTGTAAAAAGAATTTAGTCAAAACTAGTTGTTTATTTCAAACATATTTTAGTTTCATACATATTATTTTCACTTCAAAAGATTTATATGCATTGCTTCTTTTTAGTTGGGAAATGTGTACAGCCATTGCGGTCAAACACTCAAAAAAGTAAAAGTGACTTTACGGTTTAATCTTTAACATAAAAATCAATCATTTGCATAAAAATAGGAAGGAAATATCAATTTCACGAATCAAATTTAAGCAATGCAAGGAAATTAAGTTGAGCGTGGTTATTGAAATGCTATTACATCTAATATCAAGCTAGATATCTAATGATATCATTTATCATTGGAATCAACTTGAAATCTGTTGGACTATATATCAACATTTGTAGATGCTTCCTTTGATTTCATCTACATAACCGCATTCTCCTTATTTAATTTGTTTTGTTACTTCCGCCAAAAGTCAGTCAGTAAATAAAAAATACCTTTACTTTTATATATAAATGATAAATATTAATTGTAAGGCTAAACTATTGCACTGCTGAGTACTTCTCTTTCTCTGCCCCGCGACCTGATGATTTAAAATAATAGTCAAACGGCTGTACCGAATTCCAAAACGAAGTCTATTAGATAAATGTGAAATATAGTTTTTTACATCTTTTTCTTCATTAAAATTTCTAGTATTAATATCGCTTTCATATTTTAAAAATAAATACTCCAAAAATTAAGAAGATTTGTTCTTATTTTTAAATAATGCTTATATATCTAATTCTATGTACTGTATTTTAAGTTTTAACAAATTTTGGTATTGATGATCTGATACAAAAGGAAATATTACAACAACATTTATACACATATAATTTAGATGTTAACATGTTAAATACAACTGTTTAACGCAAATTGTAGATATATACCAAATAAATTAAAACTCTGTTTACTTTAATATTTTTGGTTAACGCAATTAGAGTTATTTTTTTTATCAAAAGTGATAAAAGCATCCACTTAGAAATGATTTTTTCCACGATTATATTTTATGATTTAATAGGTTTTCCCGATTAAAATTGGGAAGAATATAAGAGCAAATTTGACTAAAATATGTCAAATATTTGTGTAAACAATAAATTTAGAAATAACACATTTAAATTTTACATAATACTATTAAACTTGAAAATTCGTTTAGTTATAATATAATTAGTCCAAACCATTTACAAGTACTAAACTATATAATATTACTACATAGTATGTAGTAATAGAAAAAACAAAAATTTATTGTTTAATACAAGTCGATATTTAATTTATTACTTAGTACTTTATACAAAATATACATATATGAACAAAATTCAAATATTTTTATAGTAGAAAAATTACTATAAACAATATACTAATTTGAATAATTTTATCTAAACTATTACAAAACACAGTAAAGCATATAGCTTTCTAAACGTAACATCTAGAATTATATATACATTATATTACGTATATTAATTTATATAACTACATATGTATGTATTTACAAATCATACACTTATAAAGATACAACTGTAAGATGGATTTGCATACCTAGTATATGAGTCTATTCGTAAATTATAATTATAGGTAACTATATAAATAACAATTCCAATCACGTTGATTTCATTGAAAAAGGTAATAATTAAAAATAATTATCATATTTGTACATTCCATTTTTCTGAGTAATCAATCAATAAAAGTGAATGAAGTGAAAGACCTTTATACATTTAATAATATTAGTATAATCCCTTTTATAGGTATATCCTAACATATATTCAAAGGTAGACATTTACAAAATATTTCTTTATTTATTAATTATTTCAAAATGTATAAAATAATTTTGAAATGTTATATGGAAAAAAGCAAAACAATAAACCGTTAAAAAAATTTTTTAAAATATATTTGTTGTTTTAATTATAAATATATACAGAGCCGGATTAAAACGCGCGGGGGAGGGAGGGGGGATGGGGCTGTACTATACTTAGGAGGCTGTAGCACCAGTACTGAAAAAATAGGCTCACAAAATAATGTTGAAAAATGTTTTAACCTTTTTAATGGGATGGAAAAGTAGGCCTCTGATAAGTGCTTAGCCCCAAGTCCATTAAGTTCTTAATCCGGCGGTGAGTATATATTTTTAACTTATTGAGAAAGAATAAGAGGACGTTCATTAGAATTTAAAACAAACGTATAGTATAGCTGAACATGTTTATAAACATTACATCTTCAGAGCAGAATTATAATTAACATCAGAATAGTATTGAAGTAAAATAACCCACTGAATACGATTCAGATTCACTTTACATACAAATGCAAATACTATGCATGTAGTAGGTACACGTATAACGTGTATATATTGTATATATAATTTTTTTACTTTAACCCGTTCCGTTTTAATATAAGAAATAAGTTCAGAACCACAACATAATTTTAATCAGCTTAATTTGACGATTTATTTTTATATACATATGATATCAAATTTATTATTTAAATGCGAATATTTACCGACTTTTGATCATCCTCTCATTTAATCATCTTTTTGAGATTTTCGTCCGCTTACAATATCTGTCTTGTGCATAAACATTAAATTTGTTAAATTATGGAACAGAATTCAATGCTATGCTATTATCGATTAGATACTTGTCCAAATGGCCTCGGATGCTAATCTCAAATAGAATACGCGTCACGTCTTTTCTCTATCATTTCATATTATTATTAGCCCAAAATGACAAAAAGTGTGTTAGCTCATATCATAAAAGAATTGAAATATGCGTAAAACGTATTAGCTCTTTAAAAATATATTTGACTTGAGCTAACTATGTTTTTTAATATTGTCAAGCTTTTCAGAATGTAATTTAGAACTGTATTTAATTAAATGTGTTATCTAATAA
>JAYRBW010006698.1:0-13608 GCA_036023295.1 Invenusta paracnida
AACTGTGGTAGTGATCCAATGTTATTACGAGATTAAAATATGGAAAACTATAATTTTTCCGAAATTTTGCCACTTTTTACATCGGAGACTCCAGTACGGCCCTGTTGGACCATCAAGGCGGTGAGAGATGACGATGGGACCTATCAGGTTAGAATCTTTTCATAATGTGGGATTATAGGATGTAAATGAAATCAATTGTGTGAATGTTTTCTTGATTTTACAGTCATTTCTAAAAAGTGGGTATTTTACCCCCCCCCCCGTCCCGTTGGCCGTTCTACTGCTAATTAGAAAATTAATCGAAGAAATTGAGAAATGAAATACATTAAATAAATATGAAATAAGTGACTATTTTTATATTAATTATTCGGTTCAGGTTTCATATTTCATATATTTTATATATTTTATTTATACAAAATTATATTAAATTATATATCGATATTCTGTTAAAATTGATAAAATTATATAGTGTTGAAAATATAACATTTAAAGTTTGCTTATTTAGAGAGAGACTTTGCATATATGATATATATACATATATACACATTGATATACATACATATTTTACATTGCAATATATACATGCATGAATACATAACAACACATATGTTATAATATGTAGGATGTAAATTTATATTTATATTTATATGTATTATGTATATACCTAATTATACATGCTATTAATTGTTATCCAATATATACAGGTATAAATTAGACCTATGTAATATTAGGCAAATATATAGTATATTAATGAAAAGCTTATAGTTAATGTTCAAACAAATATATTATATGTACACATTATTAGCTTAACTAATGTTTATTATATGTATATACCTATAATATAAATATTTTTCTACCGTTACTATGTGGATTTTTATGAAAGCTGGAAAATTGTAGAATAAAAAATAAATAAAACTGTAAATGAAAGTAGAAAGCTTTTAACTGCCATTATTTTGTAAAGGAAATAATTCAATTTGTATGTATAAATATAAATAAAAAGGAATATAAAAAGTAAAAAGCCTGCGTACAACTTTGCACATGTAGGTATAATATATCTTATGGGTAGATTATGCGCCCTCTATAATAACTTTGTCATTTAATCATATTATTAAATATACCATCAATTAAACTTAATTTTCATTATTTCAGATATTTAACCAAGAAATAATAAAAAATGTATAGATCTATTCACGCATTAATATCAAAATGGTTAATGCGTACACGCCGCGGCGCGTTTCATTTCCAAAGTAAGTAAATAGGTATATTATACTGCCATGTCTTCAATTAAGCATGTTTTACTTAGATTTTCGGGTACAAGTCAAGAAATAAACGATTTGGATATAAGTAATTTATATACTTAACGGTATAAATCAAAGAAAATAGGATACAGTTTAAACACAGCTGGAACAGTGGAAACAGAATGTACCTATATTATAAGATGGTCATATTTATGTAATAATTAGGAATCGTTCCATATTTAAATAATTAATCATATTTATGAAAGAAACTTTGCAACTGTAGTAACCTATTACTTAAAGTAAAAAAACAGGTGAAAACTCCAAGAAACGAAACGTATTTCTATATTTATATTATTCAAATACAGCTAAAGAATACATCGAATGCACACGCAAATAAACTATATGTGAACACATTTAAGAATGTACTCAAATATTATTGAATTGGTTTGTATTATTATTAATTTATAATTAAAAATAAAATGTTTAATAAATGTTACTATTATAGTTCCTAGTAAGAGTGTTTTTGTTTATGTCAGCTAATGGAATATCTATTAGTAAATACCGCTGCTTCTAAATTCATTACATTTTTTATTGTATTATATATTTAACCTATATTACAGCTCATCATCATGACAACCTCACAACCCCCCTTATCTTATCGATCAGATTCAGTATCTGGTGATTCTCCAGGTGCTCCCATTCGCAGATTATCACATAATTATTCAATGGCTAGCATACCAGTTGGCCTGAATGATACTCCCAAAAGTGGACCTATGATTTTAAGTGGCAATGTGGCTTTTTCTAATGAAATGTAAGTAAATAGACATGCTTTATAAATTTTTTTAATATAAATTTTCAAAATCTAAAACATTTAAAATAGTCATAGATTATATATAAATATAGATACCTAAACATTGACAATTATAATTTATAGAAATTCACTCAATTAATCTTCATGTTTCAAACTATATACATAAGTTTAGAAGTAGATATGATATACCAATATCATATTTTTGGTGATACTAAAATTACTTTACAAAATTTATATAATATTTATATATGTATTTGTCACCAACCAAACAGTATTTACTTTAAAGTCAACAGTTTTTCATTCCTAAATTAATACTACAATCATTTCCAATTTAGAAAATTATTAATATTTAGGACAACTTTCTGAAAATTACAATTACATATATACATAATAATATATTTCAGAAAACTTTAAAAATAACCTATTTTTAAATTATAAAAAAATTCTTAGATAAGTAATAAAATTAAGAATTAATAAATAAATAAATAAATAAATATATTCTTATTAATTTATATTATTACTTATTAATCATATAAATAGGTAATTTAATATAAAATATATAATTTATTCCATAATTTAAAACAAAATTTCATAGTTTATTATATTTAATTATATATACTATTAATCTTATAGTATATATAACTAGTATTATATATAACTATAATAGCTAAATTTATAGTTTAGATTGTGCAAAATATAAATATTATTTATTATTATTATATATTTACTTTTATACTTTATAAAATATTATTCAATAATTCTAAAATAAATATTATATAATAATATTTTATCTTATTGAATCCTAGAACAGAATTAATTATTATTTAATATAATTTATTAAAATACATGATAATAAAGTTTATATATATCTATCAAAATAGTTATTATTTAACAGATTATATTAGATACTAAGTGAGATTAATATATATTACATTAAAATTTTTAATATGTTAAATATACATATACTTAAATGTATATCAAATAAATATTATTGATTTATTAATAATCTGATTTAAAACAAGCATTAATTACAGTATTCTACAAATTGGGTTTTTAAGGTCACTTATGGTTTTTAAAAAGTATGTGGTCTTTAGAATGGTTGTCAAAAGTTTATAAATATGGCCTTTTAACTAACTGAAAGATGAAAATATATTACATAGTCAATTCAATATACAGACATTTTAATGTTATTAAATGTTCCCAAAGATGGTAACTATTTTTATTCATTGTGTGAATACCAGTTTGAAATAACTAAAGAAATGTTGTATTTTTATATCCTTTATTGGGAAAACTGTGATGAAGATATCTTTAAGGAGGTTCTTGTCATACATTAAAAGTATTACTAGAAATGAGTTACCATTCCTATGGGTGCCTGGTACTAATAATATTTTTTAAATTATATATACATTTTTGTTACTATAAAAGTGAGTTTCATTTTTCCATATGATTTTTATGCTGTGTAAACAATAGCAACTTTTTGTTATGAAATATTATGAAATATAAAATTTATTCTAGAATTCTGGATAAATATTTAATAGAGTATAATAGTAAATATTTAATAATAAATAATAAAAAATTATTATAACAGCTTGTAACATTTATAACAGAAATTATGTGCAACAATATTTTATGATATCAGTATATTGTTCACCAAAAAATCTGGAAGTTATTTATTGTGAATTGTTTAGTAGCATAATAAATGCATTATCAAGTATGTTAAATTCGATTAAAAAAATTAATGTTCTCAATCATTATCAGCTTCATGAACTGTTGCATGAATATAATACCAACTATGATGAACTAGTTTGTTATTAAAATGTCAAGGGGTTATCTGGAGATAAAGTTTTTGCCCACTTTTATTACTTCAACCAAATATAACTTACCTTGGTGATCATAGCCACCTGTATAACAATATCAAGAATATTTTACCAAATACTTACAATAATGTATGGTTGGAACTGTTAGACCCACATGAATTCTTGTTCAGTGTTGTTGGAAAATATTTTCCAATTTTGTTGTTTATAAATGTATACATACTATGTTGTAATGTATTATAATTTATTAAATTATGTAGTTTTAGAAGTACAGTTTGTAACTTTTTAGATGATAAAAATGTCTTTAGTTTTAAATAGATGGTGGCCTTAATAATTATTTAATAAAATAATAATTCTGGTCATCAGTGGTTAAAAGTTTGCAATATGTTGATTTATATATAGTATTTATGTAATAGATATAATCAATCTATATATAATCAATTAAATTATACTTAATTTATTGTTATTTAGAAAAATGTATAATTTATTTATACTGTAGAAATTTAAAAAAATTCCAGTGCAACAGTATTTGCATTGTACGATACAGATAAAATATTTATTTGGAATAGAAATTCTTATTTGAAATAATCCATTTATCATTTTAACACATAAACTTCACATGAAATTTTAGTTTCTGTATAAACATTGCTAATTTTATTTCTGTTAAATATTATATATTATATTTCAATACCAAACTAAAACAAATCAATTTTACTTTCAAATATTAAGCATTAAATGTTTTTTGTATAACTATTGAGATAAGTCATGTAAGTATGAATGTTTCATACAATACTTGTTAGGATTTTCGATATATTGCATACATCTTGTAAGTATTTAACAAAAGTGAATCTATACGAAATAAGAAGAAATTATGTTATAGTTTTCATTATGTATGATATCATATTTAATATGATATTCTCGTTATTGTTTTTTAAATTAGCATAATAAGCAGTGGATGTTCCTTTTCAATCTGAAGTTTTTCTATTATAAAAATTATTCTGAATTAGCATTTTTTAACAATAAATAAAAATTAAATAATTGTAAAAGGTGAATGTTGTTAGCAAAATAATAAATGAAGTATATTTTTGAATTTTTGAATAAGCCTTTTTCAGGTTATGCACTTGTAATGGCAGGTGCAAACATCACGTTTTTAAGAATTATTCATTTTTGAGCTGATGGCGAACCCTATTATTAGCTAAAACTTAGTGGTATGCATATCAATGAATATTAGAATTTCATTAAAAAAATCTCATAAATATATATTAGAAAAATCATAGTGTGTGTTTAAAAATGCCATAACATAACTAAATAAACGTATTAAATACTTTTTTATTCTAAATACAATAACTTTTCCTTCTTATATACTTGTATAATTATAGAAAATTTATTAAATTATATGTCTTATTGAATTTGATAAAAAATTGTTTGTATAGGTAAACTTTCATTTGTTTAAAATGATAAGTTAGGTTTAAAACTTTATGTTATTTTTTATATTTTTATTTTTTAAGCTATACAGTTTTTTTAATTTTAATTATAGTGCCTATATCTATATATCTATATATTGTTATATGGTTACGAGCTCATTTCTAATATATAGCTGAAGAACACTAAAAACTTATTTTAAAAACAATTTATTTACTCAAAATATAAATTTACATTTTCATATTTTTTTACTTTCTACATTATAACGTTTTTAACAATCTGCTGTACAAGGAAAACTTTAATTTCATATCTTTTTTGAACTGTTATATATTTATTCAGATCATTTGGGGAAGAAGAACCCATGGTCGTACGACTCTCTTTGGACAAACAATACTGGGCAGTTGGTCTTTCGAGGGGAAATATCAAAGTAGGCATATACTGACTAGAATATACTAGAGAATATACGTTCGGTGCATGCTTTAAACTTATTTAAAATCTCAAACAAGAATGTGATTTTTATCTTTTAAAACTAAATCATTGCCTTGCATTTATAAGATTAAAAAAACAATACATTTTATTTATAAACTGTATTTCGATTTGCTAATTATAATTAATTGTTAACAATAATATTTGAAAACTTAAAATGTTAATGTTAATTATTACTAACGAATTTTAAACGACATACTTTTTAACTTTAACTTTATGGCACTAAAAAATAATGTACCTTCATTTATTTAATAGAAATACATCATTTTTTAATTTTTTGTGGTTTTTACATTTATTGTTACAGAATAATATTTTCACATGTTGAAATATTTCTATAATTGTCTAAAAAAACGACAAAACTGTAACATAATAAAAAAACTTGAACATGAAGTTGTGAACTACTTTTAAACTTTTTTGAACTACTACCCAAATGTATGCATTTCTATGAAACGTAGAATAAGAAAGATACAAAGTGCATAAGTACTTAATAATATTTTAGCACGTAGATCATTGCTTACTTTTCAATTTTCTGTTATATTTATGGTATTTTAATAATGATGACAGATTAACTGTCAATTTTCAGTGATTTACACAAAATTGAAATATACATATCGTCATGCGAAGAGTTGTATTTAAATGCGTACTTCACAGTATGATATTCTGTTTTGACTGCGAATAAATTCAATTTATAAGAATGTCGCTGGACATTCCTCATGAAATTTGCAAATAAAATTAATTGTGCAAATTTAATTAAAAGCTTCTATTCGAATGTGATTTTAAAGTTTTACGTGTTGCCACTAAAATTGTTTAATGTACATATATGTATCGGCATTAAAATAGAATTTAACCATGATTTCCCCGATACTACTCCGAATTAATGATGTTTATAGTAATCTGATAGCAACTTGTAGATAGCTTTGTGCACTTAATTTATGGCGCAATAGAAGAATGTTCGGTTGACGCTGTAGATATCAAACTCATGAAAGTGCACATTATAGGTAATGTGTCTAAGAGTTGTACATTATACGGACGAATAATTGTATGCATTGCTACTTAATCAGATGAATGTTGTTTACCATTGGCTGCATTTTTAGACACCATCTGGAAAGATTATTAGATGATATAAATAGATGACATAGTATACAGATAGATATATTCTTGGTGTTAACATTTACCAAGCTTTAAATTAAGGTAGAATTGTGAAAAACACAGCTAATTTAGTTTTAAATGGGCCTCAATTTGTTTGTGGTTGGTTTTGAACCATCGATCCACACAGAATAACTGCTGACTCACTTTATACTGTTGAACTCTAATTAATTAGATGAGTTGATTTGCTCGACTGTAGACTGAATAAACTAAATATCGGAGTGAGGGTCTTGGTATCCATTGACAAGACGCTATTATTGATACCACACCTGAAGTTGTATTGTAATGTTTAAAGGTATATAAAAGAATGTATAGAAGCTGTACCGACAACTCTTACTACCTAGTTATAATAACCTTCGTACGGGAAATCTGAATGGTTGTCTACCTCTATCTTTCGTATAGTAGTTGTAGTAAGATGAATGGCTGGTCAATTGAGATGTATTTACGTGGTTTCATACTCATTTCTTTCTGTTAGATCATTTTGGGGTAATATAAAATGTAATTATCATTCTACGTACCTACCTACATATATTTGGAGGCATAGTTTAAACTAAGTTTAATATTTATAAGAGGTTAAAAACAAATACATTATACTTAACATTTCACATATTTCTAATTTTATCATAGAAAATTCATCAAATAAGTAAATATTAGATGTAAATGTAATATAAGAATAATTTAACTGTTGAATTATTTATTGCAAACCTATATATTTTTCTCGTTTGTTTCATCATTATAAAATACATTACGAATATTACATAACACTGCAAATAAACTAGTGACCCTAATGCAAAATACCTACAGTACCTATTATATTATTTTCCCCAATTTCTAAATATTTTTTATACCAAAGAAACAATGTAATATCATCTTCATTTACTTAATAATTAATGCAATAATTTGCTTTTTAGATTAAATTATATTTCATTTTACTAACATTTTCTTGATGTTTTATGTTACATGCATTTCGAAATTGCAAACAGAACAACCTTATAAATATACTAAATTTATGCAGCACCACATCTGTCACTGCTATGTTGTTGAAAGCTATGCTCACAATTCTCCTTTTCATAATATATTGACATTTGCTTTTTTGTAAAACTATTGTTTATTTGTTTTTGTCGCTTTCAAAAAGGATTTTAAATCGATAACCGTCTTTCTTTCAAATTATTGTCAACTCTGACAAAAGTTTGTAGCCTTTTCTGTAAAATTTAGCCCTAGTTTTTGTAAATTGACACTTTAATAAAACATGTTTATTATTATATTGAAATTATTTCACGAATGTTTACACTTATTTTGTGTTTTAAATACACTTTGTCAAAAACACTGATTAGTTAATCCAAACGCAGATTCCAAAATAATAAATAAAAATGTTATTTTTGAAAATTACTCGATATAAATTTAAAACTGTAAAGATAAATAATATTTTTTCCTCAATAATTCTTATTTTTATATTTAGATTATAAAATTCTGTTTCTCATCGTTAAAATATATATTTCCATTACATTTTTTGTTTATAATATAACTGTTAAACAAATTTTTGATTTCATACTGACCGACTTAGACTTTTGAGACTTAAATTTATTTTAACTTATTCGGCGTTTTAATTCTTAAACCAGATACCTACTTCAGTACAAATCATCGTGTAACTTAAAGCATTTCAAAAATTGTTAGCAAAAAAACGTCAATTTTTAGATAAATAGAAGCATATACCTGTATATTTTATCTTTTTTTAGCAGAGCATTATAATATATATATTTTTAACTTTCAATAACAATTTATTTTATCAGATAAAGTATGTATTCGATAATTATTTTAATATTAAAACATTTTTATGACTAAGACCTTTTAGTTTCCTTAACCATAATATTGTTCACCATGTGTATTAATAATTTTGTCTGTTCATAAAATTCCAATTAAACCCCACACAGTAAAGTATAATACAAAAACTTCACTGCATAACATGAATATAATCCTACCTTTAAAACACGGGTGTTCTGGATGATTGCTACATACTATATATTCTATACATATGCATAGATATATATATTCTAAAATTGTTACTTGTTTATAATGACTCTCGAGCGTTCTGGTTATCGATTTAATACAATTATATCCTCAGTGCTGTTTGTCTCATTTTTATGTATTAATATCATATTACGCCATTCATGTAACACTTCCTATAGTGTTCCTACTTCTAAAAAACACGTCCAATATATGTTACTGCCTGTAATTGCTATCAGGTTCAGTCTGCATTCTAGAGAGATACATTATCATATAGTTAGCAGTAAACCAGCAAGCTTCAAGCTTCATGTGGTTAAAAACAATATTACTGTGCTCTCTAAACATTTCAGAAACACCTTCCTTATCTTCCACTATAGTCAGATATCTACTTTTCATTTTATGTAAAGTTTTCTAGTCAAAATAATAATTTTTTTAATCTAACTTCCATTACAATGGGTATTTTGCGTGATTATGTTTTTAAATGTGAGTATAATTTATTAAAATTATGCTGTAAATGAACAATAGTTGCGAAATTCTCTTAAGAGTTATCCATTTAATTTATTGAATATGCAAAGTAACTAAGGGAAATCATTAAAAACACACAAGATTTTATATGACTCTCCTTAATGTATAATAAAATGGTAGCTGTGCATTGTTAGCGCAGTTTGGATAGTTTATTTTCGGATCTTTATTTTGCTATATTTACACTTTTTACAGTCTTAACGAAAATGATTTTTATTGATTTTGTGGTGCAATTCAAAGTTAATCAACAATATTTTTTATCCCTTTATGTTGTACCATTTCAATTTTTGAAGATTATTATTCTGCATTGAGCAAATATTTAGTAAGTCTGCATTTTTTGTTCCCTTTTTTCAGTTTTATCCAGTGAACTCTGATAAGCAGGTTCCTGTCTACAGTTTGGTCGCTGAGGGTGAAACCATTTGCTGCACAGACATCGCCTTTGTTCCCTATCAAGACTACTTCCCCAGTGACAAAAAACACATTATAGTGACAACATGTGAGTTGTAAACTCGTGGTTAGTTTCTCCGGCTGTTCTACATATTATAAACTTGAATTATTGATTAACTATTTTAAAATCAGAACCATTTTGTGATACATTGTCAGTAATGAGTTGAGATTATTGACTATTTCATTTCAATAATAATTTCATATATTATATTACTTTTAAATACTGATGTTTATGTTATTTAATTATTTTTCTTTTATTTCAAATTCTACTCGTATTACTTGTATTGTTATATTAAATAATTTATATTTTTATGAGATTTTCAATTCCAATTTTAAATTTATGTGAATGGAATTTTAGCTTTATCTGTTGAATAATTTTACTGTTCAAAAAATGAATTAATCATGTTTCCGTTGAGTTTAGTTTATGTATTAAATTATATGAAATAAGCATTGTACAATTATGTGTTACTTCAGATTATTTTAAATAATATAAAATAGTAAACATACTGAACCACTCGTTAACGCAAAGATAAATAATTAATCAATAATGAAAAATTCGTTTCTAATGTTTAGTTTGACTTGTTATAGCAAATAATAGTAAAGTTAATCACTTCAGCTATTCATATTTTTAAATTCTTATGATCTATATAAACCTATATTAAATTTATCATACCAAAACTAAAAATCTTCAAAAATATATAATTAATAATTTAAATGAAAATGAAAATAAACAATAGAATTTGAGCGAAATGGTCAATGTTTTTGAAAAATATTATAACTTGACACATATTGCAAACAGAATAGTTATTTTGTTTTGTTTCTTTCAAATAAATAACCTTTCAGTAATAATACACCAATAACTGTTTATACAATAGCGAAATATTCTATTTTGAAATATAAGAAAATAATTCTATTTGTTTTGAATAATAATATGATCATGAGCACGGAAAAATATTTTCCAAAAAATTTGTAGATCGATATACAAACTCACTCCAAGTTACACAAACCTCGATTATCAAGACAGCTTTTGAAAAATGACCTTTACTGCCAGAAATACATGAGAAGTTTGTTGTTATGTCTTAATTATGTCTCGAATAAAAATGGAGCGAGATAGAATATGGCAATATTCTATTTTTAGTAACATGACTCTATAAAGTATCTTACTCCGTCATTTTGAATGTTGCCGTTTTTACCGGACGCCGGTCTACGTGTATAGCAAAGTGGTCTGCCCTTCTTGAGAAACTAATTCAGATATAACTGGCTCTTTTTAACTATAAATTGGTTGACGTTTAGATGCCTCTGGAAAGGTCCGTATATGGCTCTACACTGGTGCAACGCCCAAGTCCCGACTACTTAAGGAATTTGAAGAGGTGAAAGTGAAAAACCCCTTGGAGGGACAGAAAAGGGACTCCAATGTCAAGAAACTCAATCAGGTTAGGGCACTTGTAGGAGAGTCCAAGCTGGTGCTCTTGTTATCGTATAATGTAGAATTATTATTTTACTCTCATTCATTACAAATGTATAATAATTTGAAGATTGGAAACTTGCACTATCTAGTAGTACTTTTTTTATAAAAACTTATATATTTGTTTTAGTTCTAATACATTTAATCTTCTGAAATGGTCAAAAATATTATCACGTTAAAACTCTACTACCAAATATCACAATTTTGAGCTATGAATCGAAAGAAAAATATTATCAATAACGCAACTATATATGATTGGCATTTTTGTGCCCTCTGGAAGACTTACAATATATTATTTCTGTTAAATAACAAATTGCTTTGAAAACATCTCTCTTTTGTATAATCACATTTTAATTAAGGTTAAAAATGTCGTGGTTAGTTATACATATAGTTATATATTAAAAATATATTAGGAAGACTTTTTTAAACTTAATATAAGTGTCTAATCATAATATGCATACAATACAAATTGTATGATATTGCAAGTTTTATATCACTATACAATTCATATATAGTATATCTTCTTACTTTTGCATGTTTAGCATAGTATTATCCACACATATATTACACGTATTAGTATAATATTCGTATAATTTCCAACTAAAATGAGTTAACTCTATTGTTGTAAATATTAGCTACATATACTGTACACTGAACATAATTATTCTAAGGATCTTACAAGCCCTGTATGATAATGTATCATGAACCTTCCTATCATAATTTTCTCCTCCAGACTATGTGTTGTTCTTGCTCGCCTGATGGTCTCCGTTTTGTCACTGCTGGGGATGATTGCGTCATCCGAGTGTATGACCTCCAGAAGAAGATAGAAATCAATAAGTGCTCATCAACGTGAGTATTGTACAGAGCCTTCCCATTTTGAATAGGAGACATCCTACATATGAGAGAAGGTGCCTCTCGTCTTTGTGACTTCATCCCAAGATAATGGATTAGTAACTTCGAGAAGAGGAATTGCCCATCTCAGTTTATAAACGTGATTTAAATTATAAAATAAATTGTTGTTTTGTACTGTAGGCCACACAAAGCATTCGATATTATTTGCGTAAACTCAATGCAGGAGTATTGATTGGTACGAATACGTCTACTTAACAGCGCTATATAACTTGGTATAGGCAAGATGCAACTGAAATTGTCAGATAAAAATTCTACTTAATCTGTGCGTATCTCAAAAGACATTAACCGTACTTTTTTGTAATTATAGCAGGGAACGACGTTTTTTGATATCTCCACGAAACTACCGAGATATCAGGAGTTTTAGGAGACCTTTCCTATATTATATCAAATATATTAAAAGAAGTCTTGTTGCCCCGGATAAATATACCTGTTGTTGCCATTGGCATAAACAAACTCACTTCTTGTACGTATTAATCCATTTCTATTTTGTTCCTACTCAATTTCGATTCATAGGGGTAAGAATTTTACAAGTTATTCGATTTTAAATTTTTTTTTCATGATTATATATAAAAGTAGTAACTTTATGCATTGGTAAAATTATATAAAGATAAGAATACCATTAATTGGATTTCTATGTTTGTATTACATTTTTTGCATATAGCTTAAAAGTATTGTTTGCAATTTTATTAAACAGTGGAGGTATATATAAGTTTTCATATTTGCATATCTCTTAATTTAACGTGTAAGTGGAAATAATTATTTGAAATGATATCTCAAATTTAAATTATAGTATAATATAATGGTAAAAACTGGTGAATGAAATATGCAATATAAAGATAATTTTATTCTATATTTTGAAAATTGTGAATTTTAAATTATTTGTTCAATGTAACAAATTTTATTGGATTTTCGTCGGTATAGCGTTAAATAAAACTATTTATGAATATTTATTTTTTTGCATTCACTTACGAGCATATATTTTCCAGGTTCAGCCCACCTTATATGCTCAGGTTGGTTAGTGTTATCCCATGTTTCTCTGTGTATCACTTAAGTTAAGTTTCACATTTATGTATTTAACAGTAGAACGGCCAGGGGGGGGGGGGTTAAAATAGAAACTTAGAAATGACTTGTAAACTAAAAAAAACATTCACACAATTGATTACATTTACATCCTAGTATCCCACATTATGAGAGGATGCCAACCTGATAGGTCCCATCGTCATCTCTCATCGCCTTGATGGTCCAACAGGGCCGTACTGGAGTCTCCGATGTAAAAAAAAGGCAAAATTTCAGGAATATTATAGTTTTCCAAATTTTAATCTCGTAATAACATTGGATCACTAC
>JAYRBW010006709.1:0-13606 GCA_036023295.1 Invenusta paracnida
TAGAGATCATCTATCCTACTACTACTAATAATTATTTCTCTCAATAATTAATTATGTTTTACACGATTTAGTATAGGTACGTAAAACGGGAACATTGTTTATTTATCAGAACCTAGCTAAGAGTGTTGAAATGGGAAATCCACACACACACATATGTGCATGAGTTACTTTTGAAATATCACAAATTCTAATCCATCATATAGAATACAATATAGATTTGTAACTTCAATGTTTACTATATTATAATAAGGTTCATTTCATTTGATCAGCAGAAGTAATTGTTATGATTAAATAATAAAAGATATGCAATTATTTTGTTTATACATTTTTAACTGCATAGAACTTTTTGGGTCACTCTATATAAAAATAACCGAAAACAACTTTGAAAACAGTTAACTTCTAGTTAAAAAGATTCTTTCAAGGAGGTATATATCTTCAACAAGACATGGTTGAGTCAACACGTATAATACATGTATACATATATAGCTATCTACTATGTTTCGCTTTGATATACGCAAAGCTCACATGCTTTTATATAATTTATTACTCTGACGAATTCTGTTCACACATTTACATGTTAGTTAATATTAGTCGTTTGTGTTTTTATTTTTGTTTAATATATTTTAATATTATTATATAATTTCAGAATTCAACACATTGAAATTAATATTTGGAAGCGATATGAATCCTATATCGAATCAGACCGTGAACACTTCTTCACTGTCTTCTTAGTTAGACATAATTACAGTTTAATGAAAAAGTTCGATGGACGTATAAAAGGCCATATAAATGGAGATATAAGTAATATTTCTGAAGATTATTTATGCATATATTGCTTCCCACGCTGTCCTATTGACCACGATTTATATTTTATAAAAATACTTTATTCAGAGAATAATGAAGAAATGAGATATTGTAAATGAAATGCGAATATTTAGAAAAATTCATATTCTGCGGCACATCAATGTATAAAAAACATTAAAGCATTTAATGTACATATTTTGCCAATATATTTTTACAGATAGTACCTCTGCCTTTATCGAAGGCACAGGAAAAAAATTATCTGTAAAACAGATAGAGAGAAATACATTTTCCGGTCCTCGTAATTAAATTATAACTAATGCATTTGTAATTTTAAAATACACATCTACTTTATTTTGAAGGTTATACCTATATTTTGTATAACATTAATGATTGTGTACTATTAGTAAATATTATACATAGGAAAACTAGTAAATCCAATTATACAAAAAGGATTTGTCCATTCAATGTAGTATATTTACACATTTGAACTGAAATGGATAGTTGCCAATAAAAATGGATAATAACTTGAAATAAATGTCATTATGGATTTATTCATTGTCAAGTATTGAAACACAACAAAGAGACACTAGTGAGGAGAACATTAAAAGACTCTATTATATCTAATCATTTTATATATTATCTTGTATACATTAAAATATAGCAAAACTTGTTGTTTGTTAAATATTTTTAAAACTGAATGCATTGAGTTCTAAAGAAACTAAATAGGAAATTGCCTTATACCAAAAAAGTAAGGTTTTAAAAGGTAGAAATTCCACATACATCTTATCGGAAATTCTGATATACCGAGCGAATGAGCCTGCTTTGGACTGGCATTTTTTGTCTTTGATATCTGCATAGAACGCGCATCGAGTAAAATAAATTGTTGGAGTATTTTTATGCTTTCCGATTGGTTAGCTAACGCTTGACCCGGAGGTAATTTGACCTGGGGGGATTTTGACTGCCTGTACCTATATAGATTTCCCTGCATCAAATATTGTAAAATTTCAATCTTAGCGCCTTTTTAATATTAATTTATTTAATGACTGTACCTACTTCATATCATAAATATAATCTTTTCAGTTTGCTTTTGAGGAGTTCGTTTATTGGCTTTCATTTTTGTGATTCTGTCGTATTTATTTAGATATCATTTTTTTGCAAAATATTTCTATATTAATATAATTTCGTAAAAACGTAAAAAAATATTTATATATTTTTAAAATTCTGAAATTATACAGAAATGTTCTTGCATATTATTTCATCGTTAAAGTAATATAATTTATAAAGTAATTATATTTTTCTAAATAGTATACATAAGTCAGATCATGCACAATTTTGTAGATTTTAGCTTAAACGCTAATATGCAAATTAAGTTTTTTTTTCAAAACAAAATAATAATTTTTGATGTCATTAATGTTAAGAAGAATAGGCCTATCTTTGACCGTTAATACATTAGGCTAATGCATTAAAACGCATATTTTTGGTATCAGCGTAATCACCAAACGCTAAGGAATAAAATGCACTTAAGATGAACTTTTAAGAAGGTTTCTAGATATTAAAAGAGGCATTTTCGTTGAAAAATAATTCATTATTTTTATTTTTATTTTCGTCAGTTTAATTGAATGATATCGACATTTTATCGGAAAATACATATTTTACATAAAATTGATTTTTTTTTAATAATTGCTGGAATTAGTTTTATCATAGAGTAACCTATTAATATTTAACGTAATAAAAGCGCAGATTTATTTAATTGAAAATAAAACTACACGTTAGACATAAAATTATATGAGATTAAATCAAAATGTAACTATTTTGAAGCAAAGCGGACAATTTTGATATATAAAGATATTTTTAGGTTTATTCAATTTCCATATTCAAGCGTTTAAACTAATATCGACAAAAGTTCGATAACTCATTCAATTGATAAAAATATAATTCCTTTGGAAATTAATCACATTAACTATGAGATATGAAAAAATATTTTTGTACAATTTAGGGCTTTTATAAATGATAAATAATAATTTTTACGTTGTATGCATGACAATATATTAATATATAAATATTTTACAAAAAAATTAATTGATATGTAAAAGAAAAGACAGTGTTGCAAAAATTAAAGCAAGAAACGAGCTCCTCAAAAGCAAACAATCTAAATTGATATTGATGGTATGAAGTACAGCCAATATAGAAATTGATATAAAAAAAGCGTCAAGATTTAATTCTTATTATAAGATAATGGTTAAAAGTCCATATATATAGATGAATACGTATTATATCGAATCATTAAGTAGCAATACTTCATTACCTATTTTAGACCATGCAAATTATTATGTAAGAATTTTATATCCATTTTTTCAACTCACCAGACGAAATAATCCAGACATTTCACATCTGGATCCACTAGCCGTCGAACTATTTTATCCTATACACTTCATTCCAATTTGACATTCTTTCAGAAATTAACTCAATAGTGTAACTATACTACTCAATCAAAAACTACGAAATAACCAACATGATAGTATTATTCAAATTATATTATGATATTATATTATTCAAATTCAAATCAAGACTGATATTTACAACTTTACGTAATAACCTTTACGAGAAAATTAAATGAAATTCGTTTTTACAAATTTCTCACTTGTTTAAGAGTTGAATTCAATTAGCTCAAATTCATTATTTAACTAGAAGTGTAGGCAATTATGTAATCTATACAACAATAATTAATGTAAAATTGATACTACCTTATAAATACTATCAGGTGCCAAAAACGTCCCTATTTTTCACTCCGAAAATTGGTCACTTTTATATATTCCATGTTTTGTTTTTACTTAAATTCTGATCTATTGTCATGAAACTTGGCATAGAGGAAAAACAACACGTTTTCTTTATTAAAATACGCTTCAAGATGCTGTATTTTGTGGCGTGTAATTCTCAACTCACGAGATTCAATTAATGACAGAGTATGCTTTTAATATTCGCAAAGTGTCCCATTTCTCATGAAATATATCTCCAAAATGAGGTGCCGGACGAATTTAAAAACTGAATTTTAATAAAAGTTCAAAATGAAAAATCTACATTGACATTTTTTTAAGAAACTTAATTTGAGTAAATTTAAAGATATTAGCGTTAAAAAAAAATTTGTTAACATTTTACTCGAATACGTTTTCATTTATGTGTCAAAGTACAGCTCAGGTATTAATAGAAGATTTTGTTCACGTACAATCGTTCACATAAATTTATAAGAGCAAAATGAGATAAATAAATTATAATTTTATATTCATACCTACATTATGTAGAACATATGAAAAATCAAATATATTTTTCTATGTATAATGCCAAATTGGACGATCTCTTTAATTATTGCCACTTGAATTCCAAGTATGTATTTTCGGAAAGGAATTTACATCTGAAAGTTACAGAACATATGTAATTGTAGGAAATTATAAGAGCTCTTAGTTGTTCATATATTTATTTAAATATGACAGCAAAAATGCAAGGGGAGATGGGGCTTCTTTTTTCCCCTGACATGAATAGGTTATTATCTATCCATTTTTAACAACATGCTTATAAAACTACGTAAAACTATGTTTATAAACGTAAATGAACTAGTTTTTGTAAATTAGATAACACGTCTTAAGTTCCTCTAACTCAAATTATTCTGTTTGAAATTCTTTACATTATTATACTTAGAATCTTTTAATAATTAAACATACATTTATTTCATTGCTATGATTATGACCATTACTATGTTTTACTAAATAATGTAAATAACCTGATAATGTAAATAATATGAACTAGAGATCGAGAGCATTCATAACATTTCCTATTTATTTAATGAAATAAATCACAAAAGAGAACGAAAAGCGTATACGCTTCTAAATATAAAACTGTAAATAAAACAGTTGAACTTTACACGAACCTGAAATGGTTCGTGTCAATTTATAATCTATGTTCTAGTAGTGGGCTGCGTATGATTTCAAAACTAATTTTAATTAGTTTTTAATTAGTTGTACCAACCGTCACTGTTTTGGTATCGATTTATCCAGTTTACACATTTGCGCCAATACTTTATGTTCATGTGTTGTGACGTTGTGATTTACCAAGCTCGTTAAAATGACAGAGAAATAAAATTACTTCGATTAAAATTTTTATTAATTAGTTTAAATAATTAATCAGTCTCCTGCATATCATGATTGATGCGGAATACTGCAAGGTTACTATAGGGCCTATACATAGGAATATATACAGAAATACCTACACATTTAGAGTGTAGGTAAATCGCATATGATTAAGATAAAGATAGCTATAATTAAAATATATTTAAACTCTGAATAGTATAATGTATATGCATAGGAAATGTTTTCTAATGAAATAGATATTTTAATAAACAATGGGTCATACAACGCAAATATCAGAGTGATGAACCTGATTGCGTAAAATTGTTTTCAGTTGGATGGTTGTTTTTAAGATTGTGACAGACACTAACGATACTTATAAATAAGCTGCCGTATTGACTCTGCAGGAGATATTCAAGGAATATATGACTTTCTTAGTAATCAATGTACCTACTATTGGTTCATTATGAATCTTGATTTTGGCACTACAAATTTTTTAACCACATGAATTCTCAACTTAGAAACGTTCAATTCAGTATATAATAATCATACTATATTCCTTTTAATAATTAATTCTTAATGTTTGCTACACTGACAATATATTTCATAACTGTGTTTCGAAAGTCATATTTTTTAATCTTTCATAATTATTTTGCTACGTGCTTTTTCTTCTGGAAAGAAGGTATCCTATTATATATTCTCAATAGGTGCATGTCAAACATTCCAAGCAAGCTAAACTTCACAAAGTTCAATAATATCTAATACTAATAGTAATACAACATTTAAACTTACTTCTGCTCATTAATTATTAAAAAAACACTTTTTATATACAGCACAAAACTATTTTCTAAATTTTATTTAAAATGCATACCTATATAAACTTCTTTGTAATGGGCTAAATAATCTTTTGAACCAATTAGCAATCGAATGAGAAACCAAATAATATAACCCGCTGAAAACACTTTTTAAACTCTAAAAAATATTGAGCTTTCGTTGGCAGCTTTGGATGAAATTGAAAACAAGGAAGGTAGAAAGCACTTGACGCAATAAAATAATTTAAAAATAATAATTTACCGCAGCTGCATCCTACCTTATAATTCCAAAAAAAAAAATAATGTATACATACATAATGAAGTTAAATTACAGTAATGTCAATATACCGCAAGCAATAGTTTGTCAGTAATGTTATTACCTGGTGACATTTTGACAGGCATTGAGAAGACAACGGCAAAGACATAATCTCTTCATCTTGGTCTTTATTTCACATTGAAATTAGAAAAGGTTTCTTAATGATAAATATCCGCAACATCTGTCAATAATGTACAATTTTTAGGCATATATTTCATTATAATGTTCTAGAAGGGAGTATAAAAGAGGTTTAATAAAATATATATTTGTTTTACAGGTATCCTTCCGACATTCGTAGCTTGGTCGATAAGCTGCTTCTGCGACACCCAGGTTTGCATGATATTAATGGTGGCGACGAATCTTGGGTGATAGATTCATGATAGATATCACTACAGAACAAAATGAAATACCTGCGTCAAAATATGTCAGCTGATGCAAAGCAGTTCATTAGAAAACGACCGTGAGTTTTCATTTAAAATATTAAGCTTGAGTCTCGTTAACAGACTCATTCGTAGTATAAAAGTTGAATATATAATCTTTAAAATATTTTTTTAATACCCGCTAAAGAAGATATTTCATTTTTCAAACAACTCGTAGGTAGATTGTTACAGTACTAATCATTAAATTCTGAATAGTCAAAAACGCCATAATTATTTAGTGATAAATACAAAAGTGTAAATCTTCTCAAAATGACAGTTATTTGTCTGTAACAAACATTGTGTACAAATGATATGATTAAATAAATATATGTTTCAGGTTCTTATTCATGCTTTCGGCTAGTATAGTGTGGATTTCACTTTTAGACCTTAATTTGGTGAGGCATAAGTATAGAAAATGCCATATTTTAAGATTTTGAGATCTATTTGATACCGTACCATATAAATGACAGAAATATATCATTTTGTGATATTTAGTACGCGACGGGTAATAAACGAATTCATATTTAATTTTAAATAATTAATAACTTATAATACGCAATAAAATATTTTATTTCTGTGTTACTCAAGTTTTTTTGTTTGGAATAGTAAATTGGGTAAAAGAGCAGGGAATTCTTTAATATAGTAGTATTATAGTAGTCCCTGGGAGTGATTTTATATCGGTTACTATACAGATATATAATTAAAATATTTTACAATATATTACGCCCTCACAGAGTTTAGCATCACTAATAGCTTGCGTCATGCTTGTATTGCAACATGTTCACTAATATAATTATATAATTTGGGGTTTCTACTTATACAATATAATATTAACTCATAGAAACTTGTATAAATTATTCGAGCACATCACGCTTAACATTACTTAGTTTATCTCTACCGCATCGTCGCTACAAGTTTAAAGTGGCGTAAATGCGTTTTAACTACCTTTTAGGAGAGCTAAAAACTGATTTTAAATTAATTAACCAATTTATTTTTATATCATATGAATTACTCAATGACAGTAAAAGAACATTTGAATTGCACTTTCGATTTTAGATGTTTCCTTGGTGGAATTTTATTATTTTGATTCTTAAAGAGATTGTTGTAGGTACGTTTTTAAACTACAGAGTTTTGTTACTTTTTTTGGACATCAAGTAAATTTTGTTTATGTTAAAACAGCCAAGCAGTCAATGGTCTACGGTTAAACATCTTAGTTCAAAAGAATAACCAATATATGTTGACTTCGTATTATAATTTAGTCGCAGTAAAATAAAAATACGTTCAACCCCTACTTTTAGAAATTCATTATAATTAACACTCCAATTCCACATTATTTGAGCAAGAGAACTACACCTCTCTCCTTTCTTCGAAATTCTGATATCGGACAGTCTAATTAATTATTTTCTTATGTTGACCAAATACTATAGAGATCATTCATTCAGGACTCAGCCACTTACATCATCAATTTACTTACCCTAATATATAATACAGTTTTGAATATGATTGTGAATGAAGATTATAGCAACAAGAATGCGGAAGTGACGGTGAAGTACATGGCAAAGGGTTTTTTTGGGGGAGCCTATGTTTCCCTAACAGAATAAAAATATTCATAATAGACCTAGTTGCAAAGTTTGGTTCATAATGCAAAGTTTGAATAAAGTTATACCGACAGAGGACCTTTTGCTTTTACTAAGGATAACATTGAGGCACAAAAATTGGTATTGGGACACGTTAGTTTTTGTAAGCTTTTATATATATATGCAAATTTTGAATTTCAAAAAGAATTTGTTTATTTACATAGTGAAAGAAAACGGACAAGTGTTTAAATATTTTTATTTTTGGAATACTTACGCCTGTAATATTATATTTGTTTAGAAAGTAGCTGTGTCTATATATATTTCCATGCACTGCTGTTAATATAGATATTTGATTGTATGACTATAAAAATGTATATATCTATTTTCATATAATGCAAAGTAGTCTGTATTTATGAAAAATAGCATTTATTTTTTATTTAAGATTGGCATAAATTCAAGCACGTCACGCAATAATAGTACATTAATAAATGGAAACAGTCTAGTAGCAAAATAACATTAATTTAGTTTATATTGTGTAATCCCGTTCAACTGCTATTAATAAGCAATTGTATCATAAAATAAATGTTTTATTACACTTGTAATAAATTATAATTTGAACAATATTATCAATAATTTTAAAATTAGAGGTTTAAAAAGAAATAATATGTTTTGCTGCAATATATACATAATGATCAATTTAATTAAGAATTTATTAAGAACAGCTGAATGTCTTTAAGATTTCAATACATAATTTATGCTATTGATAATTATAGAAATAGTCTCAACTAACCATTTTTAAACAAACAGAAAAATGGGCGGTAGCTATCAATTATCATTATGAAAATTAAATTAAAATATTTGAAATATATTCTAATTATCAGAAAGTAGTTGTCTATGTTATTTTCATTAATTATGCAACTAAAATAAAAGTAAATGAAACTATACATATTTATGTTTTTTTATTGAAGATGTGTCAAATTTGACGTTTTGGCCTCCATACATCGAATTATTTTTCAATTTTAAGTGTTTTTTAACATTTCATACCCCTCAGCTATCAAGCTAGAAAAAAGAAATAAACCTTTGTGTAAAGGCCAATTTCTGTCAAAATACTGTCTCATTGTAACTTTAAATATTTCTTATTACCTTTATACATCTACAACTGTAAACTTCAAACTAATTTTTGTATTGATTTTTGTACCTTGTCACATTAAATATTCTTAGATGTATTATATTTTAGCGGAAATAGGCATAATTAAGATTTAGGCATAATTCCTAGGTATTATGCATAATGATGAGACATACCTTAATTCAAATTAAAATATGTTGTAACTCTTTAATTATTTGGAGTGGAAAGATAAAAATATGTATTTATAGCTTTTGAAACATGCTCTTTAAAATGGATATTTTAAAGTTAGTATTCAAATAAATCATATCTAAATGATAAATTAAAATTCCGTGTTAAAAATACGGAATTAAGGATAATTCCTGGCATTATACATAATACCTAGTCATTATATATAATACCTAGAAATTATGCCTATTTCCGCTAACATATATATATATCAAATCAATATATGTTTATTCATATTATTCATTGTTTCACTTGTATGAGATCTTAGCACCAAAATTGAAGTATCATCTAGCTTTATTGTATTTTTAAAATTAATTCGTTCTATATTATACATACATATATGTTCCATTAAAATAACAAGGTATTTAAAATATGTTGGTGCAAGTTTTATTTTGCCCCGAGATGGTATAAAATCATACAATGTTGGTGTGTACAATTTTTTTCACTAGTTTGATCAAAATTTAACTGTTTCGATGCGATCAACCAAGTCAGTACTATATTGAATTAGCTAGTGCAAGAGATGTTATACACACATTTTTTCGTGTAAATTTGAACTGTTTTATTTATAGTACATGCTCTATTTGTTACAAAACCCATATTAGTGCTTCCTCGTGGACTAATTAATTTATATAACTACCTATAGATGATACATAATAAAAATAATAAGTAAAAATTTCGCCAATCATTGTATACCCGAATGCCAGACGCGTTTCTCTCTTTATGGAGCTCATCAGTGATATGCATAATTACTTTTAGCTTTTAATATAAACTGGGAATAAATTCAGTAATGTACCTTTTAATCCAAATCTTGCACGCTTAAAACTCTTCAAAAAATACTTGGTAGTCTATTACATTCTTCAAGAAGTGTCTACAGGATTATTTATTTCTGTGATCGTTTTATAAGTCTATTGACAGCTAATTCTTAGATCATCACATTTCAGATTTGATCAAGGCTCTCTGCAAAAATATTCGTCTGCATGGTTAGGATTAGTTTCAAAACTGTTTATAGAAAAAAAGCAAGGTGCATTTTCTAATCGAACTAATCAGTTAATTGCTATAGTTTTTAAAGGTTATTGAATACATAAATATTATTCTACATAAATGCTATCTGTAAAACGTTATTACATTTTACCGATCGTATGCCACTATTTGTGCATTTTCTAATCGAACTAATCACTTAAATCGTGCTCTAGTTTTTAAAGGTTATTGAATACATGCATATTCTACACACATGACAATCTGTAAAATCTTGTTACATTCTATCCATCTATGCCATACTACCTATTTGTATACTTTTACCTATTTATTTTGAAAAATCTTAAAAATACATTTTTAAAATCCTGAATATTATTGCATGAAGTAATTACTTTTAGCTTTAAATATAAACTGGGAGATGATAATAAAATATAAAAATGATATTTTTAACTCTAATTAACAAATATTCGTTATACTATATGTGCAACAAACAACAGCTATTTTGCATTACTACACATGCGAGGTTTGTTCCGCTCTCTTTATCGATTAAATTACAAGCCATGGCTCTCTAGCATTGTGGGCGCAGTCCTTTTATTGTTTGTCGTTGGCACAACAATAACGAGTAAGATGTTATTCGAATTAGACTGACTTCGTCTAACTGCCTTTCATAGTTCTTAATAACTCGTCTACGTTGGTAAATAACATTTAGTTTTTAATCTGTTTTTCCTCGTTGCTAATGGCAGGTTGTTTACACGCAGTTTATTTATTTATTAAACAAAGCGTTTTAAAAAAACCTTTAACGTTTTTTGTATAATTTAAAATTTATAATATGAAGGTAATTGAAAATGGTACATTTAATTTGAATTAAGTATCTGAATACGATATATAAATGAATAAGTATATATTATACGATGCATATGATAATGATAATTAATTGGCATTTCAGTTAGGTTTAATAGCCTCACTTATAAAAATATATATGTCAGGGACTACTATAATACCTGATTATAATACTACTGTAATATAATTAAAGAATTCCCTGATATACATATGTATATTCAAATTCACATATTATAGCTTTCATTTTTAATTACTATTAATATATTTTATTGTGTTCTTTACAATTGTAAGTATAAATTATTTCACAATGGAAAAACTGTATTTTATATATTCTTTTTTAAAAACAAATTTACTTTGTAGTTTATAATTTTATGAAATTTGTTTAATAGATAATTACATAGGAGTTATTAAAATGATATTAACTCTTATTGAAATAGACTCATAAACGGTTAGAAAATATATAATTTTTTATAATTTTAGAATCATATTAATTATTAGGCATTTCAGTTAGTTTTAATAGCCTCACTTATAAAAATAAATATATATGTATTTGAAAATCCACATATATTTTATATTTAATTACTACTATTATATTTGTTTTGTTCTTTACAATGGTAAGTATATATTATTTTGTAATGGAAAAATAGTATTTTATCTATTATTTGTTTGTCTTCAAATCCATGATGTATTGTATTCAATAATAATATTTTGTGCAGTACTGGTTATTAAATTTTATATTTGACTTACTCAGTTTTATTTATTCTGGACTATATATATATATATATGTATATATACACTGCACTTTAACTATCAATTTATGAATTGACTTTTTAATTTATAAAAAATGTATATTATAAATGATTTTTAAAATTTTGCAGATTTCAGGATACATTTTTTTTAGTGTGTAGAGTATCGAACTGGGGTCCTCATGATTACAGAGTGAACATTATAACCACTTTACCACCGGAGCTCGGGCAATTTTGATGTCGTGGCTAAACATCATTTGATATTGATTAACATGATACATGTATATAGGGTATTATGATGCAAATTCGTCCTATGGCTCCTGGATTATACAGTAATTTGACAATGAATATAGATAACATTATATAAGATTGTGCAACAATTCTCACTTACAGAAATAACTCATTATTGCATGAATGCAGATCATGTTATTCGAACCATAGAGTGCACATAGAGAAATGACTCTATTAAGGGTGTTGCTATGGACTCTGACTTAAAATAAATAAAATCTTTATTTTGAGAATTACAAGTTAATCATAATTACGATGAGTACACACATATATATAACAAATATAACAAAAAATAATTCTATAATTATTAAATAATAAAATACTTAATATTACACGTATTATGAAATAAATTATTATTGTAATTTTGTAAATATTGATGGCCGCCATTCAGATCGAAGCTGGCAAATGTTTTAGCTTGAAAAGGCCGTTTATGACTGCTGTAATCACTAAAATGTGAATGTTTAGTTTTTCCAAATGCAAGACTATAGACTACAGATAATTTATATATTTTTATAGCAAAAATAACATTACATATTTTTGTATGTATTCTATATATATATTCTTTATAGGTAATTGTTCATCATTTCCATTTGTATATTAATTTTTAAACCAGTACACTATGCACATTTATTGTTATTAAAAAGTTTATGCTTGGTATATATATATATATTCACATAATGTGTTTTACTTTTCTATGCTTATATTATGAATAAATAGATTGCCGTTTTATCTATATTTAGTTAAACTCAAAATAAATCTCTGTTTTCATCATACTACTTATAAGCAGAGGTAAACGAGCTGTAGTACAATTTTTTCGTTTTTTGATTAAATTAAAATTAAAAATAAGAAATGAAATCTACAATTAATTAGAAGATTTTTGAAATATAGATTTGTTTGTATACATTCAAAGTCGTTTCTCTATGTGTACTCTATGATGCAAACAATAACGGCACTCTTCTTTTTATGACATCCATATTGATGTGCACACTTTTGTTTTGATGTCATATAATATCAAGGACTACTATATATATTATCATATATTATTATATATATATTTTTTTACATATTATAATATATATTTAGTAGTCCCTGATAATATATAGGTACCTAAATGCCATTTTAGTTACCAAATAAATATTCGATTGCAATGTCGAACCAATGGCTGGCTCATTATATTTACGCGGGCGTAAGAGGAGGTACATTAAATATAAGTATCCGGCTGCAGGTAGGGATTCCTTCCCTTAATACGGATTCTGCTTGCCTCATCAGAAAACAGATTGTCTTATTAGTCCGGGAGCCCAGAGGCTCCAGCCTAATGGAACGAGGTCCCAACAATCAACCCCCTAGATGTTTAGTACTA
>JAYRBW010006720.1:0-13606 GCA_036023295.1 Invenusta paracnida
ACATACATACATACATACATACATACATACATACATACATACATACATACATACATACATACATACATACATACATTATGAAATACACGAAATAGATGGTGTTTAAAGAGAAGTGGAAAGTGAACGCGAAACGCAAGTTAAACGATTGTCTAATTATAATTATATATATATATGCAATAAGTACTATTTTACCTTTGACTAAATAATTAAAAACAAATGCCATAATTTCCAAAGCAATACTTGTTTAATACTAAAGTATAACTTTTTTGAAATATTTAGTTAACATATTATCGAAAGGCAACAATAATGTGACTGCCTCTATAATAACTACATATTATTATATACTTTACAAATTATGTTTCAGTTTTATCTTTCCTTAAACTTTTGCAATTACAGTCCACATTATTCTTTGAAACTGTTAATGTAAATGGCGAATGTCAGCAGTCTTCAGTGTAATTATTGTAAGTGTACGTGTTATATTTGATTAACATTAATTATTCACACGCAAACGCTAACAGTTCTTCAGAAGATTCGTACATTCAAATAATGCATCATTTATGTGCATTTCTCATGCCACAATTCTAATGTCATAAAGAACAAGCAATAAACATTCATTATGTTTATTTTAATTTTAAATAAAAACTTAAGTTATTTTTCTCTTTAAAATAATACTGCTTCATTTGAGCTAGAGTAAATTGTAAAAAATGATGTAAGTGTTCTTTTCTAAATAGTTATAGATTATATTTCGAATATTATTATTATCATCAGTTGACTGTATTTCGATTACTAAATGCCGGTTGCTGTCTAATTTATATTATAATAAAGGCGACTGACTTTTAGCTGTCAGGACCGTTTTTTTCAAAATTTTGCCAGAGAAAGTTAGAATTGATTTATTTTCATAAAAATCGAATAATATATACTATAGTAAATGTTTATAGTTGATGTGAAGGTATTAGTCGTTACGTAATATCTTCTAATCACTCAGTAGATTCACTAACGTTACGTAATATATAATTTCTCAGGACATTATATCTCCAGAGTGAATTCTTGGAAAATATTTCATTGATCATTTGTGTTCTTTTTCCAAGATACTATTATATATGTATATACTCGTATTTATATACATGTAAATAATATTTAACCTATAAGCATGCTTGAAAACTAACTATAACACCTGCGCTGTATTCATATGTATACTATTATCATATATGTTTATAGGATTTGTATTATTTTACATTTATGTACCTAACAAATTAATCATTCACAACTGTAGCTATCAACTTTTAATTTAATTTCCAAGCGTTACCTCTTTACTGTCAGTGAGACAAATTAGTGCTACTAAAAACATGTAACTTCACGCTTATTTGTGTGAAACATAAATTTTCTAATTCTATCACATTAAATTAATTATTTCAATTTATAAAACAGTTCCCTATCTAAGCCAAATAAATTGTACAGAAGACTAAATTGTTTCCAATACAGTCAGATATTTGAGGTACTCTTAGATAAACTACGGTTAATGTTAGTTAATTTGTTGGTACGTTGGATAAGCCATAGATAGATTGGGAGAAAGCCGCGCATATTATCAATAAAATAAAATAGTGGTAGTATTATTCTTGAGCGAGTCAACTAGCTGCATGATTATAAACTCGAACTTTGGTCTCCACACTGAATGATGCAATATTCATTCTATTTAGAAATTTAATGACATGCGAAATAGTTGTTTCACCGAGGTATATATTCTGAAAATATTGACGGACACACTAGATGGCAAAATCAATGACAAATAAACCTTACATAATAAATATCTATTGATAGTTGACTTGCTTTAATATTATAGTTGTCTAAGTGTTTGGCATAACATGCATTACAATGTGATGCAGAAATGTTATGTTCAGGAATAAATCAGCAGAAAATTGTATTTTGCTGACTTTTTGTCTGCAATTTTATCAAATCATCTATTTTGCATTTTTTGTGAAAACCACATTTTCCTTTCTTTTTAGTACTTATACTATTTAGTATGGCTTATGGGATGAATTAAAACTGAGAGTTTAAGATGTACAAAATGCAGGAAATACTTCATTACCATCTATGTATTTGACTTGGGATAGTAAAACTTTACTATAAATCTATTTTTATTTATAAATTATCACAGTGTACGAGCGTGATTGTCCGATTGTAAGCCTTTTCGTTTGCAGTTAACTAAAATGTGTTTTTAAAAGAAGTCAACAAGTAAAATTAGGAAACGTTTCAAGATAAGCAATTATTTAGTTTATAAAGTGGAGAATCATTCCAGAAGAATAACGGGTTTCGAACCCCCAATCTACTTTGCAGTGGACCAGCGTGTTACCCAGAATGCTTTTGTTTCTCAGTGGTCGGTAACAAGTCGAAAACCAGTCGGAAACCAGTCGATCGGTAGTTCGAATCTCGCTATAAGTGCTCTTGGCTAAAGTTGAATTGAATCTATATTATGCTCATATTTGTAACTATGAAATAGAAAAATAATTCTACTCTGCAGCTGACCACGCGATACTTATTCACACACATTCTACAATCATTACTCTCATTTTAATTCAATTAATCTATTAATTATTAATGTCGTTAATGTAAAATACTCGTTTTGATAATTTTCTTCTGTCGACATCTTATTTTTATCAAACGGTTAATTTTTGAGTTAATGATGTATTGAGTAATTGATGAAAGAGAACTATAAATCATTGATACTTTGATAATGTTTAAAATTTCAAATCTGAAGGAATTCATTAAATTATTTAATGTATTTTGAATAGTACAAAATAACTATACTTTTAATGAAGGAATATTTATTTGAAAGATATATAGAGAATGCAGTATATTATTCTTTTGTTCTTACAAAATAATCTTCCTAATTATACGGAACAAAGAAAGTATATACTTATAATAATGAAGTAATCTTTCTGAAAGAAGCATTTTTACACGGAGAATATTAAGAGACTCAAATCTTTGGTTCACTTGCAAATGTTTATTAATACGTGCTTTCTATGTCGCTAAGATAAATTTCTATAAGTTTGAAATAGATATCAAAATCTTGAAAGTATGTGCTATAGTATGAAAGGCATACAGTAAGTACACAACAGGAATATTTCTTAATTTTATGATGCGAAATAGATTGTATAGAAATTTCAGATTCATTTTGTAAAAAAATGAACTTAATAAACTAATTTCCAATTTTTATTTAAACATTAATTCTGATGAATTTAATTTTATTTGGTCTCATTCTATGATTTAATTATATATAAATCAATATTTTCTGTAGTTTAATAACGAAACAAATATTAAAGGATTAAGGGGAAATAAATGTACATACTCTCGGATTTTGAGCTCTGAGAGATTCTTGATTCGAACAAAAAATGCTTTTGAATATTTTGTATATTTTTGTTCAACATTGATAGGTTGACATATAACCTAACATAAATCATTGAACTACATACTTATTCAATTCGAAAGTTGGAGATTTATATTCTTATATTATCTATAAACAGTTATGTCTTACTTTTTATCAAATAAATTCGTTGTCAATGGGTTTTATCAATAAAATAAGTAGCTTCTGATAAATGCAGGCTTCTGATTGGACGTCTGGTATTATTCCGTCATTCCTGTATTTCTGTAAAACTGTTTCATCTTTGAGCTGTACATGCATAGTTCTTCCTAATATAAAACTGTATTTGGTTTCCAACTCAAAATATATAACAACATAAACAGTATATAAGTGTCTCAGTCATTCATGTAGAGACCATAGACACGCAGGTATGTTGTCTATTTATAAATGCAATATATTAGGTTAATAATCTATTATTATTAAAGTAATATAATACTAAGAAACATTAAAAATATATAATGCAGGATTATGCAGGATTATTATCTTCAAAGTCTAGTATAACACGCTTCTACAATGTTTACGACTAAATGGAAAACAGTTGAATAATTTTAAAAAGAAATTTGACGTATAATTATTTAATTAATAAACGACTGTTTCACTTTTTTGAGAAATAAAAATATCGAGTTTGAATAAAACAACTTTCATGAATTGTAGGTTAGTAAAATAATGTAATAAAAATCGTTTTAAAAATAATCCATAAACTAATTTTCAGCAATCAGGCAAACTTTTTTCCAAAGAAAAATTCTTACTCTTCTTGAATGATCTTTTAGTTCTAATTTAGAAAGAGGAGAATTAGAGAAAACTGAAATACTTAACTGATATTACTGTTGTATACGGCAAGTAATGTACGGACATGGTGTGCCTGACTGAGAGTCAAGAAGAGAATCGAATTTACATGATTCAATTTTAACTGAAGTTGTAAGTTTCTAGATCACGATTTAGGCAATCGGTGATTTAGGAACATTAAAGTTATCACAGATTTTTCTGACCAGAAAGAAGATAGGTACACATTTTATTCGGTTTCATCAGATCTGAACAATTTGTAACAATCTTTCTATAATTAAATTAATTATATTAAATGGTGTCCAGATGGTCATTATTATAAAACAAAAATTTCATTTTTTAAACGTTTTATCGTTTTTATTTTTAGAAATTTATCTGGAAATTATTTTCTAGACGCCAGTATATTATTATGACGAAATCAATATTTCTTTATTTTATTGACTTTAAATATTGATTTTTTAGCTAAGAAAATAAATTCACACTGTCTAAATTTAGATATTATGTTGATTTATATTTTAATTAACAATATTATATATCTATTATATGTATATTAAAGTATACTCTAAAAAACTTAATCTAATTAACATTCGAAATAGATGCTTCTAATGGATAGTTTGCAAATATACATGTATAACATATACTCACCGTTGCACTGTATAATTTGAATAATATAATTAAACATTTCAAACATGTAGTATGCGCCGCATAATACTTTAATAGCATTCACAGATTTGTCATGTTAAAGATGTCTATTAATTATACAAGACATTATATTTATGTAGAAAAATGTACATTTTGAAAGAATTTAATTCTATTAAATTCTACATGCATTAATTACAAAACAATTATTAAAGCAAACTGCTGACTTATTAGTGAATCATTCATTATCTACAGCATTTGAACTCACCAGGACCTAAGTTCTCCTTGCCTTCATGCTCTTACAGACTTACTTTCATCATTATTTCATTACAAAAAGTACTGTTGCCCTCCACTTCTGTCAATTTTGGAGGTGTCCACATGTTCGTATCTTCCATTTCTATTCCCTTGCAGCTGTTGTAGAAGGCTTCAGAATGATATATTTTATGCCTACCAAAATATTGCTTCCTGAAAATTGTTTGCGTTTTACTCGCGTTTTAAAAGCATAAGTATGCGACATCTCTTTAACCTGAATTCCAGATGGGACACCCCCCCCCTTCAAAGTGCAGAAGTGACTACACTTTCGTAGATTTACGTATGAAATATTTAATTTATCCAATTTATCCAATATTCTTCTTTTTTAACTTAATTTATTTAAAATTATGACGTAATAAAAAATGTTGTTACATCTTCTGTTGTCATTTGATAATTAATTGTGTTGTATTGATTTTATGACTTTTATAGCTTGCTTAAATACGAATCAAAGTTGTTTATTAAAGAATTTTCAGTATGTAAGCATTAACTATTGTGAGAAAAACCCAATAGTTTGTATCCATAATTAATTCAGCAACTTATTCGAATTTATGTAAATATTTCAAATTGATTAAGTTAGAATTTTACAAGAAAAAATAATTAGCTACATGTTTTATATATATATACCACGTCAATGTATTTAACTAAACATATATTTTCGTATTAATCCACTAGAGATTTAAATGCCAGCAGTGAGGATTAAGTAAAAATAAAAGTACAAATAATCATGTCTAATAGTTCAAAACTAACACAGCCTACATAAGCATTTGAGGATTCTAAAAATTGTACTTAAATTAAATCAAAAAGCTTGTCAAGAATTGTAAAATAAAATTATTTACACATATAATCAAAACTTTAAATATTCTGAAGTTCTCAAGCTGTTGCAACTTTTTGTTGGTGCTATTAACTCAGTGTTGTAAATTGAAAGTAAAAGTAGTTTTAAAGTGTAAAACATAATTTGATCTAAATGATAAATCAGTAAAAACTATTTAAAGAACATAGACGGGATTATTTCACATTATTTATTTACACAAAGTGCACTAACATGTTCAAAATGAAAAACAATGTTTGTATGATTTATGTTTTATTATTTATTAATAAAAAAATGCACTTCAAAGATAAAGATTAGAATGTAATAATAAAAGCATATATATTAAAACTGCGTTCATTACTATTTTTAATGGATTCATTTTCACCTACATAAGTATTTCAATCGAAAAAAATTAAAATTTGCAAAATAGAACGATTCATTGTGCAAAACAAAATGAACCATATATTTACAATTTTGTATTACAAGCAAAACACAAACATAGAGAATACAGATGTTTTGCATATAAATTTTACAAATAATATCACACAAACCAATAATATTCTTATGAAAAGAAAAATTTATGAAATAAATTACAATTTAATTTGAGGATTTATTTTTTAATAAAGACAGCTTCTCTAATTCGAATAACAAAACAACAATTTTACCGTTGATTATTATAATATAAAAGCAGTTAATATTTCAATTATAATTACAAACAGTACATCTTCTGTACCAACACACCCTGTATATATATTTTACGGTTTGCATATATATATATAATTATAATCTTAATTGTTTTAAGGCCATCACTAACGACAAAACTTATTCGGATATTTGGAGTAGAGAAACTCTCTCTGGATTAAAGAATACAATTTCCACTTTAAATTGTAAATTATCTAATATTGCCCATATTTTTCTTAAAAATTTAGTAGATTTTTTTTAAATAACTTATTTGTAAACTTTTTTGTTTTTCTCAAGCAATATATCTTTCAATTACTGCGCTTTAATTTTATATTCTTAGTTCAGTAATATTTCTTTGAGAAGGGTTTGGTGTTTGTGAAAGCGACACGTATATTCGTCAATTTTTAAAATAAATACATGAACTAAGTGTAGTGGTTTGTTTTTATTAAATTATATTGCATACCTTGCGCAACAAATCTAACAATATAAGTATAGCCAACACTGATTTTTACATTGACTAATTCCAGTTAAATTGAGAATTTTAATGCCTTCAGATGCTTCAATTATTTTTCTATGTAGACAAAATTATGTCTAAAAATATTGTAAGTTCTTTGTTTTAGAAGACTACCATACACGGTAACCCTAAACCCACGGTGCTGTAAGTAGACGAAGCGGAGACAACGCAGGAGTGCTTGGATAAATTAGATAACATTGTTCATTTCTGAGACAATGATTTGTGTGTAGGTATGCTTCAAGATGAAGTAAAGGCTAAAATGTTACCCGGGTATGCATCTCTGAAATTGGAGAATATTCTTTATATTCCGTATACGCGATGTAGAAGTTATACAAAAGCATAAGGGACATATTTCGGTACCAGTTTTTGTTTTGGAATTCTATAAATATAAAGTTACAAACGAAGATGCGCACGCAGCGGTTTAATAAGTTAATGTTAAACGGCGTTATTTTGAAATTTATTTTAAATATTAAGAAAAACTCACATAAATAGTGCCTTTAACAGATTAAGTCATTTCATTTGACAATATTGATGGATACGCTAACATTCTTTACTTTGCATATCTATATAAAGCAATATATTTTATACCTATTATGGCTCTTTTAAAATTACAATTCTTAGTTTAATAATATTAGCATAATATAATGAAACTTTAAGAATTTAAATTTAGTTTTCTATCTTTATTTGATAAATTTGTGAAGTATTTTAATGATGTTATTAAGTTCTCAGTAGCTGGAAGAACGTGCATTATTCTCTAAAATCGTCTTATTAAATTATTGAGCCCATATTATCCGATTAGGGCGGCGTAATATGACATTTACTACAATGCTCCAATTATAACAACTCAGTACTGTATTATGTCCCTATATATACCTACCTAAATGTTAATTAAGCAAAACCCTATAAATGATCTAATCCATAGCTTTTGAGTGTGCGTACCTAGCCAAGCCTATTTATAATGTTTACATTTGCAAAGCAGGTGATGATTTACCTGGCTTACAAGAGCTACAGTCGATTACAGCACGGCTCAATCATTCGGTACACTTTAGCCTGCGTATGATGACTAGCTTGTTAGGGCTGTTTCCCTGCACACAGTATCTTAACCCTCAAAAAGTAAACAGTAAATGTAACGAAGCAACATAATATTGAAGGCTTTACTGGGTTGTCTACCTTTACATTATAGACGAGCAGCTCCTTGGAGTACCAGTGGAAAGTTTGTGCATGTTGATACAGTAGCATCTGTTGCCACAAACATAGCCCCCTTAGTTCATACTAAATTGTCAGGCTGTACAAATACGTCAACCATCTTTAGGAGCGGATTATTTGAGACCTGGCCGAACGATGCCACCTAAGGCCACATTGTAGAATATCAGTCTTTATTCACGGCAATACTCTCCAATACTTAATCACTGTTTGTTTTAATGTTTTCCTTGTAACAGGTTTATTTGTTATTATTGACTGTGTTGATTATTTTGAAAAGCGTTTTCACGTTTTGAACAACTAATATAGAAAACTTCGCAACTTTCTACCTTTTCAGTAATTTGCATATAATTTATAAGATGGCGTTTGATGATTTTGCATACGGTAAATTTAAATATTGAAATTCTCTTAAAGCTTGAATTACGCAATTGAAATGTTTCCCTAATTTAGAGGAATGAGGCTCAGTAAAAAATAATATATCAGCTGATAACATTTTACTTTATTTTTATTATGCCCTGTATTAAAGTTTGATAGTTTCTTTAAACTTTAATAATACTTTATATTTGTATATATTTAAATATAATATTTGTCTGAAAAGCGCAAACTTTAAATTTTCTTAACAAAAACAACAAAAACGATATACAAAAAATATAATATTATATACAAATAATCAATTTGGTAAAAAAAAAATGTTACTACCAAATAGTGTTGTATAATGTTGTGTATAGGGCATTATTAAATTCCAAGGGTAATTTCCTGTCATTTAGTTATACGGGTATTTGAAACGAAGGCTCGTCCGTTGATATATTAATAACTGGATTTGAAATTTGGCGCCGTTGGCATAATTAATAATGTATCTTGTTAGCTTAGTATAGTTACCAGCCTAAGAAAAAGACATTAGCATATAAGATTCGCGATCCTTTGAAAGTCTCATAAAATATTGCATTATCAAAAGATCAATTTCACGCCAAATCTGGCTGTGTGTTTTATGTGTATAGTGCTTATAAAAGTTTGATGGTTGTAGTTTGCGTTGAAGACCAAAGGCTATGAACGTTTATTAACTGGTAAAATCAATAATTTTGACTGAAAAGATCGGATTAAACTTTAGAATTTGTTTCTTCGTTTACAATAGCGAAGCAGACGTTAGGAAATGTTAGGAAATTGAATGATTATATTTTTCCTGTTTGTGTTGAAGACTATAGACCAGTGTAGACGTCATAAAAGATTAGATAATAGTTAATTTTGTAATGTCGAGGGATTATTAAGGTTTATTTGTGATGTCTGTAGACATTTTGAGAAAAGTGTAACCACCGAGATATATGTAAGTATGAAATAATAGATTGAATTGAAAAATAAACACTTTTACTGACGTAACATGTAAGTGGTCCAATCACATGACATCATAAACAATAAATATACTAATGTTAGCTTATATGTGATTAGAGATAACTGCATTAATGTTAGCTTATATGTGATTAGAGATAACTGCATTAATGTTAGCTTATATGTGATTAGAGCTAATGTTTTTTTGTTTATATATTTAATCAAATTGTATGACCATATGCTTATATCAACATTTAATTCTCTATTATTCATATAGTTTAAAACACATAATAAAACGCAGAATCTCATAAAAGTAATGATCAAAAATAATAAAATAAGTAAGTATTAATTACGATGACAGAACATTTGAGTTTCTACGCCAAAAAAAGAATAAGTGTAAGTGTTCTAAAAACAATATTATTGCACTATATTATTATAATATTACAATATTATTGAAATCAATAACATATTGTCTTGGTGTTATTATTGTGACATTACTTATAAATAAGATTATATATAAAGAAAATATAACTTAAAATATATTTAACTTTTTAGCTACTTTTTATATATAATTTGATAAAATCATACTTAATTAATCATAATGGGACTAAAACAAATTAGACTTTATCATATTTACTTTTAAATCAATGACAGTATGTTTCATGGGATATCACAAAAGGTGGCATTTTTGTAACCGCTGTCATTAAAAATACAAATAAATTCTTTGCAATAATTCTAATTTTATCGTGTAACTAAATTAATCAAGCCTAAAAATTAAATATGTGCATAAAGATAAAAGACAACATTTTACGAGTATTAAACACGTAAACAAATTTAAAAATACTATCTGGAATAAACAAACTATGTATCTAGGTACGATTAAAATTAGTATGTTAAATTAATTAAATTTATGTTTACGCTTTCTATGCATTAACTAAGGTTCATCACACACAATAAGAATAAAACAATAAATAGTATGATATCATAATACAATATTCAACAAAATATCTGGATATTGTTGTTCATATTATGTTAGCTCATATATCGTACAAGTTGAAATAAGCGTCAAATTGGTGAACTCTTTTAAAAATATGTCTAACTTGAGATTATATGTTATTTTTTGCTATTGCACAATTTGTCAAGTTTTACAAAAGCTAATACAGGACTTAATTTAATTCAATGGGCTGTCTCGTACAGGTATTAATTATATTGTACCAATCATGATAGAACTAATTTAATTTCAACATTAAAAAGCATAATTTCACTCAAATCAGTTATTATTTTTAAAAGAGTTAACAAGCTTTGTTGCTTATATCAATTCTTTTAGAATACGAGTTAAGACTCATTTTTGCCATTTTTAGAAAACAATAATTAAACGATGGGAAGATGGTAATAAAACATCTTTAAATGTATCTGTATTTTAGAAATTTAGCAGGATTACTAATTGGTTTAATATATATAAATTTTAACGATACACTAAATCACTATAATTAAATAGAAATTCATTCAGTGATCTATAATATTTGTACTAATAATTAGCGTAGGTTAATTGGATTTTGATGTTATGAATAAGGAAGCCATTTTAATTAAAATACAAAATCGTCCTTTAAATGGAACTGTTACTAATAATGGGCCTCCTTTTTTTAAAGGATTTTATCCTCCATAATTTGTCTTCTTCCCTGTCATTTTCCTAATATTTCTTAATGTCATGTAATGGGTGTCATGCTATTTAACTCACCTGTTGATTGTTTTCACTTTTTTGTATAACACATATACAATCTATCAAACTTTTAATGTTTGCATAACTTTGGTTTTAAAATTGGGTTTGTAATTATATATATATATATATAAGCCTGGGTTTTAAAACCGTGTGTAAAGTATTAATAACATGAAAAAAATGTAAATTTAAAGGGAAACATTTGATAACATCCGCATTTGAGTCACACAAGAGTTCTTTAATGATCTTTCTTTGCGTCTGGTCTTAATCCTACCTTTATGTATACATATATACTGCTTAATGGTTGATGATAAACCTTTTCATTAAACAGGACATGATTTATAGTATTATTAATGTCAAAATATTGTCATTTATACATCGCCATTGTAATTTAGTAAGAGTTTATTTTTGTGCTCTATGGAGCTCCACATATTGCCAATATTATCAAATGAACAAATATATTATTGTATTTAATGTGTTTGTAATACTGTAACGAAACTTTTTATTAAATGAACTTATTTATTTATTATTCAGTAAAACAAAATCCTGAAATAATTGTATATTGACAGAAGGGCTGTTGTCGATAAAAGTAGTTTAATATATTTTTAATGAAATAATGATATTAATAACATGAATAAGTTGATTTGATAATCTTATTTATAACTTTCAATTAAATATAACTTTAATATATGTCGTATAAAATAATTACTGTTTAATATAATTTTAAAGTATTATTTTATAAAAGAACCTTTTATGAATGTACAATTTATGATTTACACTTTTAATCAATCTTTTTGCAGTTTATTTTAAAATCAAGCTGAACGTAAGACCTCTTAAGAATTTCCTAATTTGCAAGATATGTCGACTGAATAATATTAAATTTCTGAAATCTACCTTTTATTCATTGCACCTTTCGCTATAAAACAAACATAACTTATACATATGTATATGTTAATAAGATTTAGAGTATCTTCATTAATTTGAAACCTTAAACACACATAGGAATATGTATTAAAACTGCCTAATATATCCAGAATGATACATGAATAACGTTACTAAAAATACCTTTAGAAGTCTTAACATCAAATCTATGTGTATTGGAAATCTGTTTTAATAGTCGGGATAAGTAAACCTTTAATTAGACGGAAAATATTTCCAGAATGATGCAGAGAAAAGATGAACATATATATGCAACAATTTGGGAAATCAGTCAAATACGTTTCTTTAAAATTATTTGAAAATGTGTATCAATTTTCTGAAATCGAGCTTCATGTATCTTTAAAAAGGCTTCCTGAACCATAAAGGTCTTCGGTATTTTCCTTTCTGGATTATGAAAACATGACCTAAATTTCGGATTGTAATGAAGTGATGGCTTGTATCAACGATATGTATTACTCCAGTTGAAATAAGTATAATATGTTACTTTAGATTGATTTATTGCGAGCGCTATATTCATATATATGTGTATATATTTCTCTGATGAATGGAATATTTTCACATGATCAAAATTATTTAGCTTTCAAAGATATAGGAGCGTCCAGAAAAAATAAACCTAGGTACCGGGACATTTTTAACTCAAATTTTCTAATATTTACATCTTATGTATAGTTATAGACAACATTTCAGAGCTAATTTGGCGTGAATGTTTAACAATGTAAGGGTTCGACAAAGTTTAGGGAGTTCACAGAAGTTGATAATATGGCTGGAATTAGCTACAATTTCAAGAGTTTTAATAATTCAAATGTTTTTATACTTTTGCAAGAGGGGTTAGGGGACAGCAGAATTATAACAGGTTTAAGTAACAACTCTTTTAAAATTCTTGAAGGCTTCCTTGAATTAAATTATCCAACCCTTAAATACATTTATGGTTGAGTTCCATCATTGGTAAGCAAGTGATAATGAAGGTTGAACAAACTCTATAGCTAATATATCTACATTATCTGAGATTTGATAGCTAAGTAAAAAGAATGGCATTTCATTGTTTACAAACTATTTCCTAATATTACAAACAAACGATTTACAACAGCTTGAAGTATAAAATCTGTTTATTATTTGGGTTCTCCAATATGTATGATATACATTTATTTGAATCTAAGGTATTTGTTTATAGTTTACATGAAAACATTTTACGTATTTAGAAGTTGGGCTTCCCTTGGCAGCATTTAAATGAAGTAATAAAAAGTAATTAAAAAATAATTAAAAAGCACTTGC